>BSBK01005120.1:0-170603 GCA_027943335.1 Chamaecyparis obtusa
AGGGAAAGAGAGTTGGGGAGAGGGAGGGAGAGTGAGAGGGGGGGAGGGGGAGAGAGGTATAACATAGGTAGAGAGAGGGGAGTGGGAGGGAGAGGATGAGAAGCAGTTGAGAGGGAGAGAGGGGAGGTAGAGAGGGAGAGGGAGGGCTAGAGGAGAGGTAGATAGAGAGGGGGGGTGAGAGAGAGGTGGGAGGGGGAGTAGAAGAGGGGATAGGAGAGGAGAGGTAGAGGGTTAGGGGAGAGTGGTGGAAGGAGAGGGGGAGAGGGAACATAGAGGAAGAGGGAAAGAGAGTGGGGGAAGGGAGCAAGAGTGAGAGGGGGACAAAGAGGGGAGGGAGAGGAAGAGGGGTGGTTGAGAGGGAGAGAGGGGGGAGAGGGGAGGGGAGAGAGAGAAATAGGCGAGGGGCTGAGAGGGAGAGAGGGGAGTGGGAGGGTGAGGAAGAGGGGAAGTTGAGAGGGAGAAAGGGAGGGGGAGGGGGGAGGAGGGTGGGGGAGAGGGAAGAGGGTGAGGAGAGGTATAGAGAGAGGGGGAAGGAGATCAGGAGAGGGAGAGGTAGATGGTGAGGGTGAGGATGAGGGGAGAGAGAGAGTGGTGGGAGAGAGGGGGAGAGGGAACATACAAGATGAGGGAAAGAGAGTGGGGGAGAGGGAGGGAGAGTGCAAGGGGGTGGGGGGAGGGGGAGAGAGGGATATCATGGGTAGAGAGAGGGGACTAGAAGAGGGAGGATGAGGGGTAGTTTAGAGGGAGAGAGGGAGGGGGAGAGAGGGGAGGGGGAGGAGGAGAGGAGAGAGGGAGAGGAGAGGTAGAGAGAGAGGGGGAGGGGGAGAGAGAGGTAGGAGGGGGAGTAGGAGAGGGAGAGGGTGAGGGTGAGGGTGAGGGTGAGTGGTGGGAGGAGAGGGGAGAGGGAACATAGAAGAAGAGGGAAAGAGAGTGGGGGAAGGGAGGGAGAGTGAGAGGGGGACAAAGGGGGGAGGGGGAGAGAGAGGGGGGGAGGAGGAGAGGGAGAGGTAGAGATTGAGGGTGAGGGGAGAGCGAGAGTGATGGGAGGAGAGGGGAGATGGAACATAAAAGAAGATAGAAAGAGAGCAGGGGGGAGGGAGAGTGAGAGGGGAGGGGGAGATGGAGAGTGAGGGAAGAGAGAGAGAGAGAGAGAGAGAGAGAGAGAGAGAGAGAGAGAGAGAGAGAGAGAGAGAGAGAGAGAGAGAGAGAGAGAGAGAGAGAGGAGAAGGAGAGGGAGAGGTAGAGGGTGAGGGTGAGGGTGAGCAGAGAGAGAGAGTGGTGGGAGGAGAGGGGGAGAGGGAACATAGAGGAAGAGGGAACTATTATCCAATTTCATGGATTGATGATTTATTTGATTAGCTTTAAGGTGCTAAAGTATTCTCACAGATAGATCTAAAGTTAGGGTACCATCAGTTGAGGATTGTGGAGAGAGATATTCATGAAACCACTTTCCATACTAGCTATGGCCACTATGAGCTCACAATTGTACTATTCTATCATACAAATGCTCTAGTTGTATTCATGAGTCTTGTGAATGGGGTATTTCACACATTCCTTAACTAATTTGTGATTTGGGGAAGTATGCTAGTTATTCATTGGAGTCTGATGGACTATTATGCCATAGAGGGTGCATCTATGTACCTTCTTTTGGGGGATCGCAAGATTTCATTATGTTAGAGGCTCATAGAGTACCTTCTTCAGGGATTGCAAGATTTCATTATGTTAGAGGCTCATAGAGAACCTTATGAAGCACATCTTGGGGTCAAGAAGATGTATGTAGATTTGAGATAGCTATATCACTATCTGGACATTAGGAAATGCATTGTAGGATTAGTATCTCGATGCCTTGAGTGTTAGAGAGTGTTAGAGAGGATTACAGGAAGCTTTGGGCACCCGACTCAACTTTATCACAACATATCATTCGAGAATTGATGGGTAAACAAAGAGAGTTAACTAGGTGCTAGAGGATACGCTTCACATGTATGTTATGGACAATCAAATGAGATGGGAGGAGTAACTACACTTGGTTTAGCTTACCTATAAGAATGGCAATCACACTTCTTTAGGGATGCCACCTTTTTAGGCCTTGTATGGTAGACCGTGCAGGACATCTTTGAGTTGGGACCGTATTGAGGATAGAGTAGTTGTTGGGCTAGAATATGTTTGGGATATGGAGGAGCTTGTGGATTTGATTAGACAACCTATTAGAGAGGCTCGGGATAGATAGAAGAAGTATGTAGATGTGACGAGGATAGATCCTAGTTATATTGTTGGTGATAGAGTCTTCTTGAGAGTACGACTATGTAAGAGTCCAATCAATTATGGAAAGGCCGCTAAGCTCACACCTCTCTTTATTGGGCCATTTGAGATCCTTGAGAGGATAGGACCAGTTTCTTATCATATAGCCTTGTCACCTAGCCTTTCCTGAATCCATGATGTGTTTCATGTTTTTTTACAAAGGAAACATATTTACGATGATTCTCATATCATACATTGGGATGCCTTGCAGGTGGAGTCGGACGACCAGTTGGCTTTGGAGCCCATTTTCATTTAGCACACCAAATGCTGGTTCTTTTTGTATGCACCCTAAAATGGTCGCCTAGACTTTGGGCCCCATTTATTTGATTTATCAATCCTGAATCATTTTCATCAATAATCAATATTTTCAACATTATCAATTTCTTGATCAAGTCTTAATTTCGATCATGTATTGGATTTTTATCCTTGGGCTAACCATTTATCCTAAGTCTTTATTTAATTAAAAGGAATATTTCCTCCCCTTTTGATTAAATAAAAAGCCCCATTTTCTTCTTGTCCTAAGTTGCACAAATAAAGCATTATTCCTATTTTATAAAAAGGGAAAAAGCACTTTTTGTCTCACATGAGGCTCAAAAGTCAACACTTCACTCTCATTGGAGGATACTTGTGCACATGGATTGCTCCTCTTTCAAGCTCCACCGTTGATTAAGACTTTTTGCCTCTTAATCTCCATGGTCCATTTCACCTCATTTCTTATAAAAGGAGAGCTCTCTCCTTCATTTGTATATATCCACTTGTTTTATGCTAATGTTATGCTGCAGGTTTTAGGTGCATTTGGAGCTTTTGAGGACATTGAAGACTTTTTGCATTTCATTGTAGTTGCATATTTCTTTCTTAGTTGCATGATAATGGCATTCTTAGTATAGATTTCCTTTAATGCAATAGAATAAGCTCACATAGTCTAAATAGGAGGCATTGTAATCCATTGCTATATCCTTTCATAGTTTAGTTGCATTGTACTTTCATTTCCATAGCTTAGATTGCATTCTCATATAGCTTGCATTACATCTTCATTTGGATTCTTGGAGATATTGGCATTGTTGCCCTTGTCTTCATTTGAATCTCTCATTATGTGGTTGACTAGCAAGGTCACAAGTTTGTAGCTCTAGCTGAGAGCAATTTTCAACCTTGCAACTCCATGCATAGAGAGCTATGAGCCGCTTTGTGAGGCCTCATTCTTGAGCAACCTTGCATGTAATGGTTCATAGAAGTGCACCTTTTTAGTGTGTACATTTCTGGCGCCCACTGTGGGGCTGAGTAGATTAGCTTTGTCCCTTTAATTTTGCATTTTTCGTCAAAATTTTCATCAATTTTTGGCTCAGTTTTCAGTCTCGGGTTTTCTGTCTCAGAGTATCGTGCGATACTTCTCAAAAATAATGCACGATATACCTTTGTATAGCGGTGTGACACTTCACGCGAAAGAAGAATCACCCACCAGTACTGAGAAATATCGCCTGTTATCGGGTGAAGTATCGCCCGCCCATAGTGAGAAGTATCGCGCAACTGAGAAATATCGCCCGAATATAGGAAACTGTATCGCGCGATACTGGTGAAGTCTGAGAAATATCGCCTGGTCTGACAGAGACTTGCGTTTCTAGTTTTCTTGTCTGAATTTGATTATTTTAGCTTGCTGTTTTATTTTGCTGTGTTTAGATAGGTCTAACCCGCATCTTTTAGCTTAAATCTAGCAGTTTATTGCATGTTTACATTTGGATTATGATTTGGCTAATCTTGTGGGTCTAACAAGTTGTGTTTGTAGGTGCTCTCATTTGCTTGAAAATTGCTAAAAATGCATGTCAAAGAGGGCTACTAACAGTTTTTGCAGGGCTGCCCAAGCATAAAAATGAAAAAAAATAAATAAATTATTTCTTGCTTGTTTTATTTACTTTCCTTTCAAGTGTGGAATTCACTAATTGTATTAGGCATCTTAATACCTTGTGAAAGGGATCTTGAGGTGGTAGGAGAAGTATGCTCTTCACCTTTAGGTGAATTAGAAAATCTTGACCCATCTTAAGGTTTTGGAAGCAAGGGAGTAATTGAATCTCTTTGCTTGGTGTGTTTGGGAGAGATTTTTGAGATAGGGGAGTATGCTCTTCACCCTTGTGGTGAATCAAAAACCTTGAACCTCAAGAGTTGATCCATTTTTGTTTAGTTTAGGAATCCTTTAGCGGGCCTGCTCTTGAGCAATCAAGAGGAACGACTCAAGTGGGGACAACCTTGTCATCATTTTCCTTGGTGGCAAGTGATTCCAACTCACTATAATCTCAAGGCTATCAAGGACACCAAAAACCTTGATAGACATAACACTTGTCTTCATTTGATGTGAGTAGCTCATGGGATTGCGACCATGGGGAAAATATTGGGCAAGAATGCTTAAGGTACTCTTGAGGCCGCGAGGTCCTAGTCTTTTATGAGGAGCAAGAGGGGTGTTATGAACGGAAGCCCTTACTAAGAACCATAGGTTAGAGGCCACCTTATTTAGCCACTTATCTTCTTAGTGCAAGGATTGATCCAAGTGGACTAACCCAGATCACCCAAGATACTCACCATATGTGTCCCTTTGGTTGTGTCATTTGACACTTCCATGACAAAGCCAATATCTCTTGTGGGCAACCACTTGGTGTGAGGCAAGGGGGCATCAAGTTGTGGGCTAAGTTGGTAAGTATTAAGCCTTGTCTTGTAGGTAGATATTGCTTGAAGTGTCTTCGATTATGCTATACCAGTGTAAACGTTCTCACATACAAACAATCGGTAGCATTCATAAGGTGCAATTTTATTTTTGATATCATAAGTGTTTGTCTTAGCAAGGTTGTTATTGCCTTTGTTTCAAGTGTTTGAAGACATGTTTGATCCTCTACTATTTGCAAACGTGTCCAATTGCTATTGAATTTGTGATAGAAATCAGACATTTTCACCCTAACATTTGGAAACTTGAAATTAGACCTTAAAAACTCAAAATTTTGCACAAATTGGTCAAGATCAACATCAGTATCACATTAGCCAAAGAGAAATATCGCATTAGAAGGTTGTTCTTGGTGAGAAAGTTTATCTCTAAAATTGTGAGCTACATTCTTGGGAAATTCTCATACTCTTATTGTCCAAATAATTTTCATTTAATCTCAATTTCAATTATATTTTGGCCTAGCCCAACCTCCTGGTTCAAAAGTGCAAGGGTAGTCACCCTTTGATTTGAAGCACCTCTTTGAGAGTGTTGGTAAAGCCCCTTCTTCTATCTTTTCATTTCTCTTTGGACAATAGAGAACTTTGATTATCCTAGTTTGGTGTTGACATTTTGTGAGGTCATCCTATTACCAAGGGTCTTCTATTTTCAGTCTTCCTTGGTTAGTCCAGATCTTAGATCCTAGGTGTTGTCATGTTGCTCAACATCTCAATGAATGTTATGGTATCAATTGCACAAGATGGCTCTTAGTCTTCTTCTTTCTTCTCCATTTCCCATGTTCTTCTAAAGTCTTCTACTCCCATGGGAAATTCTTCTTCTTCTTCTTCTTCTTGATTCTTTTCCTCTTATTATCTAGTCTACCTTCTTCTATTCATCTATTCATTTCTTCTATGCTTGATTCTTCCTCTTCTATAACCATGAATCTTGACTATCTGGTTTTGGACCCTTTATTAAGAATAGATGATCTTGAGCTCATTGACATATTTGAAAAGTGTTGTTCCTCCAAAATTCTCATGAGTGATGAATTTATAGCAAAAATAAAAGAAAGGATGATTAAATCAGATGCCTTTGCTAGAATCATAAACATGATCATATCACAATCTTCTTCTTCCAAACATTCTTCATCATCTAAATCTTCTCATTCTTCTTCACCTTCCAAGTCTTATCATGACTCTTCCAAACATCATTCACATTCTTCATCTTCTAAATCTTATCATGATTCTTCTAAACACTATTCACATTCTTCATCTTCCAAATCTTATCATGACTCTTTTAAACATCATTCGAATTCCTCATTATCCAAGTATTCTTCTTCCACTAAGTCTTCAATTTCCTCTTCTTCACGATCTCATTCTTCTTCTACTTCTCCTAAGAGTCTTACTTCTCTTCAGAAGACATACCATAAAGAGCAACGTGATAGTCCTTGTGATGTCTCTTCCACAAAGAGTGACACACCTACCTTTGATGACTATGATGACTATGATGATGGACAATGTAGCAATACTTATGGCACCTCTATTCCTAATAGTCCTCCTCGTCATGTGCTTAGGCTTACTAAAGGGTCATCCTATTGGATAGATTGTGATGGTGATCCATATGATTCTGATTTTGAGAGAAATTATGATATTTGTTGTGAACAATATGATACATCTACTTCTATTGAGGAAGAGAAAGCTTTCCGTGCTGATTATAAATGAAGATACTATGAGCATGTCTTGTCTAAAAACTCTCATGCTGAAAATAAAGATTACACTCTCCAGCAAGATCATATTAATGTTGAACCTTTGTCTTGTGATGGTCCCCTTCCATCCTCTACTTCCTCCAATATCCACACATCTCCTAAAGCTGCTAAGTCTTCCAAATCTTTCACAAAGCCTTCAAGGAGCCTTAAGAGCACAAATCCTTCATCCAACAAAGATCCTAATGCTTTCCATGCGGTTCCGTATAGTTATCCTCAAGGGCCACCTCTTAAAGATACTCAAGATAACTTTCACTTGGCTGCAAATACTTTCAATAATGTCAAACCTAAAGAGCCTAAGCCTTCATCCGCTATAATGCCTATTTCAGCTAGTCCTTCACCACCTCTTCCAAAGTCTTCCATACAATCCCAACATGCTTCCTTGTCCTTAGAAGTGGCTCCATGTCAAGAGGACTCTAAAAATGATAAAGAAAAAAACATAAAGAAAGATCAAGATCAAGGACCCTCCATATCATCCAATTCTCTTCATGATGTATCTTCTCCATTGCATGGTTCTTTTGATCCTCTACACTCTTCCGCATTCATTCCACCATATCCTAAGCAAGATCAAGCTACTACTTACACTATTGAGCTTATTGATAATCAAAATAACCTTACCACACTTGCGCTTTCCAAAGATGATGTTTCCATTAAGGTTATTAAAAATGGTGTTGTTACTTCTGATGTTAAGCCTATTGAAAATCAAGAAAAAAATGATGCGCTTATGCTATCCAAAGCAACTTGTCAAGATCAAAGTATTTCATCTTCTTGTTCTACCACTCCATATTCATTTCTGCTTTCTACTCTTCCTAAGTCTTTGCAAGCTCTGAACAATCCTATCAAAGAAGTTTCTCCTATTCAAGATGTTCATGATCCTATTGTAAATCCTAATGCTCACTCTAAAGATGCTAATATCCTCAATTGTCATATAGATGTTGATGAACTTATTGATTATCCTTTTGCATCTTCCACTTCCATCCTTGGACCTCCTCCACCAATACTAAGGGCTTCACGTCTTCCTTCCATTTTGGGTCCTTATGTCCCTTCACTTTCCCCTCCTAATTCTTCTAATTCATCATCCATTTTGGGTCCTTACGTCCCTCCATCTCCTATCTTTCCTCAAGATCAACATAGGTACATACTCTTGAATCATTTTCATCCATCCACCCATCTATACCAGTCATATTTTCCTTCTTCTTCCACAAGTCCCAAGTCTTTTGGAAGTAACTTGAATGTTCAATACAAGAAAAAGAAGCAATACAAGAATCCATCAAAAAAAGAAGATCACCATGTCTCCTCTAATCGACATGGAGGCATAAAGTCAAAAGAGATATCTAAGAAGAAAACTATAAGACAAGTATGGGTTCCAAAATCTATCATTGAAGATATTCTCTTTAGATCATCAAAAGGAAATAAAAAACCTAAGGCTATATGGATTCCAAAATCTCTCTTGAAAGAGTCTCATGTTGAACAAAAATTGAAATTGACATTCAAGCTTCCAAAGACTTCCACTTCATCTTCTTCCAAAAACATTCTTTCATTCCATGCGCCTGAACCACAACCTCTGCTAAACATTTTCCATATTCCTTCTCGTATTCTTCCATTCACATTTGAGAATTATAACAAGCACACCAATCCTCTCTTTGAGGAGTCAGATAGCAATAATGAACCAGAATATGGTTCGCACTTGGACTAGAATATGGTTTATGTTTCCTCCATTTTTCCCATCACCCTTCAAGGTGTGTATTGACGTTGATCTTACCTTTCTTTCCATCTACCTTTTCACATTCCTTCCATTCATTATCCTTCTACCTTCTCTCATTTTTCCTCATTTGCCTATTCCTCATGCATTTTCCTTTTCCCTTCAGCATCTTTGAGCATATCATTTTGAATCCTTGGCATATCATGGTTTATCCTTTCAAGGAGCATTATCTAAAAAGCTTGCCTTCTTCGAAAAAAATATTCAAAAAAATAGAAAAAAGAAAAAATAAAAAAAGAAAGAAAAAATAAAAAAATAAAAAATTGAAAATGTGCCATGGTGAAAACCTGGAAACAGGTGCCTTGGTAGCAAAAGTAAAGAGAAATAAATTCATCCTATGGTGAAAACCACTCCCTTGTGGTGCCTTGGATAAGTACCATGATGAAAACCTGGCAATCAGGCGTCATGCATAGTTCTTCTACATGTTTCATCCATTCCATCTTTGATCTTGTCAATGTTGACCTATACACGAACATTTGTCTATCTTGTGAGCTATCTTCTGATGGTCTTACTTTCATTCCATTCCTTTTTAGCCTTCATATTTATTTTCCTTCATTCATTCTAGCCTTTCGCTATCTTTTTCCCCTTTGGTCTTGATATAATAAAAAACGAGTAAAACACAATGCTATGAAGTCTCTTGACATGTCTACTCCTTTGGACTGCATCTTTCCTTCTTTTGCAATGTTCTTTTGTGACTTATCATATGCTAGCCTCTCATTGCTTGTCCAAATGCGCTTTACATGACAACAATTTTTCCCTAGCTTGGGTACTCTTGAGGAGTTTGACCTTGAGGATTTCTTCCCTTCACTCTCCTTCATTCTCATGTCTTCCATCTCTTTCACCAGCTTGCTCATCCATCTTGTCCTCCACATTTATAGATATTGGGACTACACGATGTGATCTTGCTTGGAAGTTTGATGCCTATTCTGTCTGGGGGCATCCTTTGTACATATTTATTGATCCTGAAAAAATACCAAAAAAAAATTTTATATGATGCTGAAAAAATCCTAAAAAGCATAAAAAGTCTTGAAAAAACACAAAAAAATCAAAAAATTCAAAAATCCAAAAAAAAAAATGAAAAAATGAAAAAAAGATTCCAAGTGGTGAAAACCTGGAAATAGATGCTACTTGAGGCCTTTGCACTCCTATTTGTTAGCATGCGTCCTCGACACTTAGCTTTTCTCCATCATGCCTTGACCTTATTTGCCTTGGTCTGGAATTGGTCTTTGTCTTTGTCTAAGGGGCATAACTGTTAAGCATTGGTCTTTTAGGTGCGTTTGTCTCTTGGGGCATTTCACAAATAAGTGTTTTTTAACACCACCCCAAACAGTGTTTTTCAACACTACCCTTGCGTCGAGTGTTTCTTAACACTTATCAGGTGTCTTACCCAACAGTCTTGTATGATGTGATATTTCTCACTAAGCAGATATGATACTCAGAGTTTGACTCTATGACCAACACACACGCACTTAAACAATCAACTCACTGACGATATGATGACTTTATTTTTTTCTTTGTGTGTTGTCTATGAGAATTTCTTTGATGAGTGGTCTCTCCCTGAGAAGTTTTCAATGATGCATAGCTAGAAGACTGAGGGAATGAGAACATGTTTTCTTTCTTTATCTGCTTGTGGGTATATTTTGTTGATCCTAACTATCATGAGCATTTATGTTGGTCTTACTTGACACTATGGATTGACAAAGGTATTATCTTTGACTATTTTGTGAGTGCATGCTTCAAGCTATCCTGATTTTCATGTGTCTTGATACAAGCATAATCTCACCATATCAAATTTAGGTGATCTCACTGCATTAGTCATCTTGACCTATATGTCTTTGATGCCTAAGTGAGATTCCCACATTTCTATCTGATAAAGATCATATTCATATCCACATAGTTATGCTAGTGTGCATTGTATGATCTTACGACGCTACCAATAACGCTCGATGATGATAATTAGATGTCTATTAGCATTGTGACCTTGCAAGTCAACCACTTTCATAGTAGCTTGCATTTTTAGGGTCATGTTAGATTAGTTTTGCACTTTGCATATGGAGAGAGCTTTCATTTTTATCATCTACGAACTAGTTGGTCAATTGTGCTCATTTT
Organism: Chamaecyparis obtusa; assembly: GCA_027943335.1. Taxonomy (NCBI): domain Eukaryota; kingdom Viridiplantae; phylum Streptophyta; class Pinopsida; order Cupressales; family Cupressaceae; genus Chamaecyparis; species Chamaecyparis obtusa. The sequence goes on from BSBK01005120.1 coordinate 10,606, forward strand.
TTGATTCTTCTTGATCATATCTTTCATTTCTAATCTTCCATATCACATCATTTTCTATCCATTTTCGGACTTGAAATCGAAATCTGAGTCGCGTTTCCAAATCTTCCCTTCTTCTATGCAGTTGACTGATCTTTTGAGGCCTACTCCTTCGATCTTTGTTGGGGCGTCGTCATTTCTTCATTTTCATGTCTTCCAAACTTCTAGTCTTTCATTCATATTCATTCCATACCCTCCTTTCTCGCGTTTGACTGCATCTTTTCAGTCAGGCTGGGGCATGTTTTCATTGCCTAATGGTTAACCTATTGACCCTTACCTTTGATTATGATTTCATTTTGATTTGATCCAGTCTTTATCGATTTGCTGTCTCTCCTCTACCTGATTTTGATTTCGATTCCGAGGGGGCAGTATTTATGGGATTCTCATCCCTGATTCCTTGATTCTCTTGATTCAGACATCTTTTGTGAGTTGTTGCTCAAATTTGAGATTCTTATCTCTTACTTTGAATGTGATCCCAAATCGACCTCATGTTCAAAGGCCTTTGTTTATGCTTTGTCCGGATATGATCCCAAATCGACCTCATATTTGAGTTGTTTTGTGATCCCAGATCGATCTCACATTTCAATTCTTCTTTGACTGCATGTGTTCCCAAATCGATCACACATTAGTCAAAGAGGGGAAAATGTATGCACCCTAAAATGGTCGCCTAGACTTTGGGCCCCATTTATTTGATTTATCAATCCTGAATCATTTTCATCAATAATCAATATTTTCAACATTATCAATTTCTTGATCAAGTCTTAATTTCGATCATATATTGGATTTTTATCCTTGGGCTAACCATTTATCCTAAGTCTTTATTTAATTAAAAGGAATATTTCCTCCCCTTTTGATTAAATAAAAAGCCCCATTTTCTTCTTGTCCTAAGTTGCACAAATAAAGCATTATTCCTATTTTATAAAAAGGGAAAAAGCACTTTTTGTCTCACATGAGGCTCAAAAGTCAACACTTCACTCTCATTGGAGGATACTTGTGCACATGGATTGCTCCTCTTTCAAGCTCCACTGCTGATTAAGACTTTTTGCCTCTTAATCTCCATGGTCCATTTCACCTCATTTCTTATAAAAGGAGAGCTCTCTCCTTCATTTGTATATATCCACTTGTTTTATGCTAATGTTATGCTGCAGGTTTTAGGTGCATTTGGAGCTTTTGAGGACATTGAAGACTTGTTGCATTTCATTGTAGTTGCATATTTCTTTCTTAGTTGCATGATAATTGCATTCTTAGTATAGATTTCCTTTTATGCAATAGAATAAGCTCACATAGTCTAAATAGGAGGCATTGTAATCCATTGCTATTTCCTTTCATAGTTTAGTTGCATTGTACTTTCATTTCCATAGCTTAGATTGCATTCTCATATAGCTTGCATTACATCTTCATTTGGATTCTTGGAGATATTGGCATTGTTGCCCTTGTCTTCATTCGAATCTCTCATTGTGTGGTTGACTAGCAAGGTCACAAGTTTGTAGCTCTAGTTGAGAGCAATTTTCAACCTTGCAACTCCATGCATAGAGAGCTATGAGCTGCTTTGTGAGGCCTCATTCTTGAGCAACCTTGCATGTAATGGTTCATAGAAGTGCACCTTTTTAGTGTACAATATTCACTTGTTTTATGCTAATGTTATGCTACAGGTTTTAGGTGCATTTGGAGCTTTTGAGGACATTGAAGACTTGTTGCATTTCATTGTAGTTGCATATTTCTTTCTTAGTTACATGATAATGGCATTCTTAGTATAGATTTCCTTTTATGCAATAGAATAAGCTCACATAGTCTAAATAGGAGGCATTGTAATCCATTGCTATTTCCTTTCATAGTTTAGTTGCATTGTACTTTCATTTCCATAGCTTAGATTACATTCTCATATAGCTTGCATTACATCTTCATTTGGATTCTTGGAGATATTGGCATTGTTGCCCTTGTCTTCATTTGAATCTCTCATTGTGTGGTTGACTAGCAAGGTCACAAGTTTGTAGCTCTAGCTGAGAGCAATTTTCAACCTTGCAACTCCATGCATAGAGAGCTATGAGCCGCTTTGTGAGGCCTCATTCTTGAGCAACCTTGCATGTAATGGTTCATAGAAGTGCACCTTTTTAGTGTGTACACTTTTAGGTCGAGAGTTGGACCAAGTTAGAGTCTAATGGAATTTTTATAATGAGGTTACAACATCATGGGGGGATGTAGTGAAAACCTTCATCTTTTTTATGAACTCTAGGAGGAAGTTCATGCCTAGGGGGGAGGGTGTAAGGCCCTACCCCAAGCCCATCATAGCTTTTCATTTATATTCATGATGGACCTCATATTTGATATGATATTTTGATACATTATAGATTAGACTCTTTTATATAGGTGATTTTATATCATTTGACATGATATATTTCATTTTATGTTGATCCTAGTACTTATGTTGCCAATGTAATGATACATTATTGCACGTGATATGTTTAGTAGATTTAAGTGAGTTTCATGATGACATTATATTACATTAATACATGCATTTTGATTAGTGATTTAGATGATTATTATGATGATGTATTTAAATGATGGATTTTATGTTGATTGGTTCTATTCATGTTGAGTTATAATTTAGAGTAGAATAGGAGTAATTGAAGGTTATGTGATCAAGCGAATTACCCTCATACACCTTTTTGTACATGTGTTTTTAGGGAGATTTTTTGTGGTTATGTTAATAGTTTTCCATGATGTTCAGTTATGTTTGGATTATGAAAGGATGCTAATTTCATGATATATGCTTAATTGATAATATTTTCATGCATTATGTAAATATGTGATTATTTTGTACTACTGGTATTTGAATTGAGATGTGTAGGATTATGACCATGAAAATAAAATAGAGACCTAAGGTCAAACCTATGTGTGATAGTGAAGCCAAGGTTGCACCTAAGTTAAGAGGAAAAACCTCGTACGTAATGTGTTTATTTCATAAATAGTATGTCGTGTGTTTGTTTAAATTATAAATTAAAATTATTGTAAAGTCATAAATAGAAATGACATGTGTAAATGTGATGTGTATTTTGTAGTCTCACTTGACACATGTGTATGTGAGCTGGCATGACATGTCCACTTGAGTAGGATTTTGTAAACCTAGTATCTAGTTGTATTTTTCATGATGACCTTTTGGTTAGATAACTTGGAGGATGGTTACATCCCTTGGAACCCGTAGGTGAACTCAAGATGGATTTTTGAGGGGTTAAATAAACACTTAGGGTTGAGTTTGGGCCTTTTTTAGAGAGCTCACTTGGTATACCTATGGATAAGAGTCATTTTTAACCCTAGGACAACTCATAGTTGACTTGGGAGCCCATCCAAAAGTTGGTGTTTGAAGATGGATGGAAATCAACTTTTAGAAACATGGTCTTGGATAGACAACCCTCCATTTGAGTGCAAGATACTTGTTCCTTTTAAAAAGATACCTTTTTGGAATCTATTTTTGGTAATTTTGTAAGAGGTTGGGAAGACCAACCTATGGGAACCCACATCCTTCCTAAGGGAGTTGGGAAGGGTGTAAGAAACCTTTTAGAGGAAGTTTTGGAGAACATTTGATTTGTTCACTCACTCATGATCTTTGGTGACAACTAAAGTTAGGAGTTTTGGAGATAAGGGAGCTCTTCACCAACTTGCTTTCCATAAGCTTGTATTGAGGTTGGTGGTTTCATTTCTATCCTCATTTTCACCCTTGTTAGTAGTTGCATGATAGGAAAAAGAAAAGGGAAATTCATTGTTGCATTACTTTGTATGTTCTTCAAGTGTTGTAGGATGAATGTTATTATTGTAAATTCCATGTTTTGTTTTGGTATTTTCTTCTTGTTTTTCTTGTATGAGTTTTGGGGAGTGCAAGGCCAAACTCACCCTTGGGAGGGAAGAGTAGCCTTGGGGGTGAAGGGTATGTTGGACAAACATGAGTGTAGAGTCTCTCTTCTTGGAAGAGAGGGAAAAAGACATGGATTATGGGGTCCATGTGTTGATATTTTTGTATGTCTATGGGGGTCATAAGGGTTTTATGGTGGTATGGAATGTATGAGTAAAATGGGACATTTTTTATGGCTCATATTTTGTATATAATTCAACTTATCATTATTGTGTTTACCCTAGAGTTTGGGAGTTATTTGTTGTGATTTAAATTTTAATCTCTTTCATAGATTTTGGGTGTGATTGTTGCTCAGATTGATCTTGATTCTTCTAGCTTGGGGGTTTCCTTGTAAAGGCCTAAGTTGGAAGGTGGGCCTCCATGGTCAAGCTCCATTATATTTGTAGGTTTCTCGAAGTTCAAAGATGAATAAATGAGGATTTTTTTGTTTTAGTTTGGCAAGTGGAAACAAAGATTGTATTTCCTTATTCTAGTTATTTTCCAAGTTGTAAATCCTTCATGTTGTAAAATTTATTATGCATTTGTTAATATATGTTGTTCATGTTTTTATATTGAAAGAAAATAAAATCAGATTTATAAATGGTTGTGGTATCCTACTCTTTCTCCATGTTTTTATCATGTTGTAAACACATTATCAAAAATGCTTTGATTGGGTATCCTACTCTTTCTCCAAGCTATAAAACTTGAGCATTGTTAGGAAAGGAGTTGTTTTATAGTTAATAAATTTGTTAAAGCCTTTTCAACAAAATGCCCAAGGAAATATGGAAGAATGCACATGGTGCATGTTTTTTAAGCAAAATCTCTCGAAGAATTGTGGTATCATGGAATTTCATGTTTGAAAAGTATGTTTAGAGTGGTTTGTTGAGAGGGTCTCAAAAGATTTTTAAACAAACACAATGAGTAGGTATAAGCCTAGACACATATTTGGAATAATGAGGAAGTGTCACCCTAGGCTAGTTACATTTATCTAAGTAGATAATTCAAAATTAAACATATATCAAAAGTAAATATGGAAGAGTGTACTTATCTCTAGGGATGACATTAAAATTATTGCATGTAGCCTTTGTAAATTTAGTAGTACTAGAAGAAACCATCAGCAAGGAATATTATCACTGCTATAAGATCATGCTTGCATGGATAGCAATATCATAGATGAAGTAGTTTTGGATGGACATGAAACTACTTGTAGTATTGTGTAGATTGTCTCATAAGGAGTGCATTTTTTTCCAAGGCCTCTTCTAAATCCCCATATGCATAGTTCAAAATGTAAAGAACTCTAAATTTTTAAGATTCCCAAAGTCATCTTGAATGTTCATCCCAGAGCTTGTAATATTAGAAAAATCATCCTTATTGACCCCAGAGGGATTACTTATGCAATCAAGGATGGTGGATCCAATGAAGGATAGTCCAAACCTTGCAGCAAATAGAATTACACAGTAGAAAACTCAACACAATAGACAACACCATAAATGTTTCAAGTAATTTGCATTAGCATGCCCGACTATAAGGCCTTCCAGGTTAGGGCCAATTACAAAATGAAACAATTCTGCAAGATCCACAACTAGATCCAATACAATCTTAGCTAATTCAGCTCTGAAGATAATCAAAAGTTGATGGAAACCCTAAGGCAAATCTAAACTTGAGCTCGCAAGCCTCCAAGCAATCTCCTTGTTCTCAAGTATGCAAAATCCTAGCTCTGCTACAAAGGACTATTAGATTACAATCTGATCGACAAGGACATCAAGAACTTTTCCACAACTTCTCTCTCAAGCTATGCATCTGACATTTAGATCTGCTCTGATGTCTTAGCCCTCTGAATCTACCAAGTTCTGCTCCCAAAATTTGTGTCCCTTAAACATCTACCCAAGCCATCCTTAAATACTAATCATCAGCCACAAGTCGGCTAGATGAAACCCTTAACTCCCCAAAACAAATAATTCAATGACATACAAGTCAGCTTACAAATGTATACAAACATTTAATTCTGCATGTCGGCCCAAGACAATGGCTACCAACAATTAATTCACCAATTTGGCCAAACAAATCACACAAAACTCCAGTCGGTAAGTCAGAACTACCGAGTGACAGTAAAATTACCGAGCACGCTAGGCATCACCGAGCACCAGTATCGACCGACCAACGCAGGCATGACCGAGCAACAATTTCACCAAGCACCAAAGACTACCGAGTTCCTTCAATGATTGAGCTTCCTTCAATGACCAAGACCATCGGTCAAGGTTGCAACCAAGTAAAATTGGTCAAAACACAAACACTCCATGCAGTTTCACCGAGGACACAAAATGCCCTGCCAAAACCTTGGATGCCCCTACATCAGACACCCCAGGTTCCAAAAGATGTTCATATGTGAGAAGAACATCTTTCAGGATTCAGTACATAAATCCCAAACTAGTTCTTCACATACAATTCCTCTACCTTTTCTGCTTGCAAAGTCTTCCACTTCAGTTTCCTTTGCATCTTCAAGTCTTTTCTTGACCATGTATAGGTCAGTTCTCCATACTAATCATTCATTTTCTCAGGATCCACAATCTCAACTTGGCTACCAATACTCAGGCTTCTCCTACCGAGAGTTGTATCCATCAAAGGCATCAGTGAAAACTTCCTGTCATTTTTCTCAACAATAAACATATTTCTTACACAGTCATAAATAGCTCTGCAATCATACTGCCAAGGTCTACCGAGCAATATATCACAACTATTCATCTTCATAATGTCACAAAGCACAAGATCCTTGTACTGGCCAATCTGAACATCAATGAAGCATTGTTCTCTAACTTCCAAAGCATGAACATCTTGTAACCATCCAAGCCTATAAGGACAAGGATGTTTCATTCTCTTCAAACCAAGTTTCTAAACCAAGTCCTTAGCAACAAGGTTATCAGTACTACCACTATCAACAATAAAATCATAGAGTTTACCTTCAGTTTTGCATCGGGCCCTAAACAAGTTACTTCTCTGACAAGGTTCATCCTTTGTACCGAGAAATGTTCATCGAAGTAGCAAGTTCTCTGATTATGGTTCATTCTAAATGTTCTCAATCATCACATCAGTTCATTGGTCAACCTTCTTTTGTGTGCATTCAAAAGAATGGTGTCCTTCCTCTCCACAGTTATAGCAAGTACCCTTAAAGATAACTCTACATATCTTCTTCTTTGGTTCCATAGGTTTCTGTTCATCTTTTGCATCAGTCGGTATCTCCTTCACCGAGTGATCAATCTTTTCTTTCCCTCAGGAGTTACTAGGTTGTTTCCTTTTCAACTTATCTTCTACCTTTAGAGCATACTGATAAGCATCTTCAACAAAATCAATCTTCAACATACCAAGCTCATCCTGAATATTGAATCTCAAACCATTCACATACCGAGCTACCTTTTCCTTACCAAGCTCTTAGTGTCCAAACCAAATAGTAAGTTTGTAGAACTCCTCAGTATAATCCTCAATAGAAAAATCCTTCTGTTTCAGATTCTACAACTTCTTAAACAATTCAAGCTCATAGTCAGCCGGTATGAACTTAGCTTTCAACTTAGTCACCATCAATCTCCACCGATTGATCTTTGTTTCACCTCCATCTTCTCGGTCTCTGATACCACCTTATGCAGTCAAGGATGGTGGATCCAATGAAGGACAATCCAAACCTTATAGCCAATAGAATTACATAGTGGAAAACTCAACACAATAGACAACACCATAAATGTTTCATGTAATTTGCATTAGCATGCCCGGCTATAAGGCTTTCCACCAAAGAGTAGCATGTCCTTTCAACTTTGTCTGTGCTAATCTCACCCAAAGCGGATCTTCAATTTCTTCCAACTCAAAGAAATCTTCAAGTTCACCAATCCAATCAATCAAATTATCAGGCTTCAAAGTACCAGAGAAAGTAGAAACTTTCATTCAGTAATTACTAAACTGAGCAATAGGTCTAGGCAACCGAGAAGTTTTTTCTTCACCAGATCTATTCCTCCGGTCATCACCACTAGATCCAGTAGTTTCAAATTCTTCAGCAGCTTCTTCATAGCCATCCTCAGTACCAACATTCTGAGGTATACCAGCAACAGTTCTCATAATCTCGGCGACCATATCATTTTTCATCAATTCCATCTCAGATCTAAAATCTGACTTCACCTTCTCTATGATACAGGATTCAACAGTATCACAAAGATCAAAAATAAATCTAGGGTCCAATCTTATCGGAGGCATCCTTAAAGATAAGAGAAACCCTCTACAACAAACCCTCACCAACCACCTTGTGACAATCTCTAAGTTGAAACAAGTCAGATCGCAACCTGCAATCTTGTAAATAATTAGGGCACAATTTCACAAGTTCAGTGCTTCGGATCTACAATTCAGATTGCGCACAGTCTCTGCTCCAATAAGATCAACTTCGTAAGATCAGCCTTGCTAGGTCAAGCTTATGCTTTAACAAGATCAACCTTCACCCCAACAGGAACAAACTTCACTCTGATACCACCTTGTGCAGTCAAGGATGGTGGATCCAATGAAAGACAATCCAAACCTTGCAACCAATAAAATTACACAATAGAAAACTCAACACAATAGACAACACCATGAATGTTTCAAGTAATTTGCATTAGCATGCTTGGCTGTAAGGCCTTTCAGAATAGGGCCAATTACAAAATGAAACAATTCTACAAGATCCACAACTAGATCCAATACAATCTCAGCTAATTCAGCTCTGAAGATAATCAGAAGCTGATGGAAACCCTAAGGTGGATCTAAACTTGATCTCACAAGCCTCCAAGCAATCTCCTTGTTCCCAAGTATGCAAACTCCTAGCTCTGCTACAAAGGACTATCAGATTACAATCTGATCAGCAAGGACATCAAGAACTTTTCTACAACTTCACTCTCAAGCTATGCATCTGAAATTCATATCTACTCTGATGTCTTAGCGCTCTGAATCTACCAAGTTCTTCTCCCAAAATCTGTGTCCCTTAAACATCTACCCAAGCCCTCTTTAAATACTAATCATTAGCCACAAGTCAGCTGGATGAAACCCTTAACTCCCCAAAACAAATAATTAAATGTCATACAAGTCGGCTTACAAATGTATACAAACATTTAGTTCTACATGTCGGCCCAAGACAATGGCTACCAACAATTAATTCACCAAGTTGGCCCAACAAATCACACAGAACTTCAGTCGGTAAGTCAGAACTACCGAGTGATAGTAAAATTACTGAGCACGCCAGGCATTGCCAAGCACCGGTATCAACTGAGAAACACAGGCATGACTGAGTAATAATTTCACCGAGCACTAGAGACTACCAAGTTCCTTTAGTGACCGAGCTTCCTTCAATGACCGAGACCGTTGGTCAAGGCTGCAACCGAGTAAAACCAGTCAAAATATAAACACTCCATGCAATTTCACCGAGGACACAGAATGCCTTGTCGAAACCTTGGATTCCCTTGCATCAATTACACAACTCATAGAACTTATTTATGTATCCATTACTCCTGGCACAAGAGATTTAACCAATGAATCAATAGAAGAATTGTTGGTGTTCATAGATGTATCAACACATAAAAAGCCACTCCATTTACAAGTCAAAATTTTGGCATTCACCAATACATACTACCATACTAGAATAGTGGTTATGCCCCCATACTAATATTATTCTCCCTACATACATGTTTGTGTGTGATATTGTAGTCACTTCCTATGGGATTCCTCCTTTCTTCCTCAACTTTTCTACATATTTCTACTCCTATCACGTTTTCTTATCTATTCTCACCCTTGCATGTTTCTTCTATCATTTATCCTCGGGTTTTTCTCTCCATTCTCTACAGTCTCTTCTCCACATCATTCCATCCTTTGTCTTTCCCCCCACTTCCATTTACTCTTCATTTCCTTCTCTTCCAATCTCCTCCGTCCTTTTCATTCTCCTTTGTTGCTTCCCTTCTACCATTCTTATCCTCCCCACACACTCTCCTCATATTTTATTTTTTTCATCCTACCATTTTTAGGGCCAAGAAAAGGCTCACCATGCTTATTAAATATGTGGCCATACCCATAATAATTATATCTTCCCTAATGAATAATGGTTATCCCCCTAATCGCCTTTTCTTTTTCCTTTCAATAATTTCACCTTATTTTTTAATCTCTCTCATTGGTCATTGACACCCATGTGGTGTAGCTCTCTTTATGTGGATGTGACATTATCTTTATGAATTTATCATACATATATTTGGTAAATGAAGTTAAGAGAGTTAGAAAGGTGCAAAAAAGGGGACGATAACATATACATATAGATAATGCATCTTTTATAATAGTTTAGTTGTCAATATTTATGATGTTTTGTTCATTAGGGAGTTGCAACTTTTTTGGGGTTGTACCCCATAAATTATAATACATTCTTTTTTAAAAATTGTGATGCTATATTAAGAAAGTAGGTCCTAGTTGTAGCTTACTCGTGCCAATTTTTTTCTTGTTGGGGTTTCCATGCGGATCTAGTGCCCTTGTGTGCAATGATATTGTGAGTGTTTGTCTTTTTGAATTTCTCATTGAGAGATTTCGTTTGAAGTTAAAATTGAAGTTACTAATTTAATTGATTGAATTTAAGAAGAAACTAAATTACACATGAAACTTGGAGACATGAACCTTTATTTTTTTTCCTATTCAGTTACCTAATTGCATTCCCTACAAATGAGAGAGAAGAAAGTTCATTCAATTCCCATTAAGAAAACTTCTAACTACCTCAATGATCACCCCTACTCTTCAATTTTCTATGAACCCTCCCTTCATGGCTTCAACCACCACTTTTGAATCTCCTTCAACCTAAAATTTTGTACAACCATTTTCTCAAGCCACCATCATCTCCCATAATATTTATGTAATTAAATAACAACATTTTTGGTTTCTGCATAAAAACCATGTGTGTATAAACCAACCAACTAGCCCTCAAAGACTAACCCCGCCCCCTTGTCTATCTCTTCACAAATTGCTCTTTGTTGCTTCATAAAATTTTACCTTAATCTAGCTAACATCCGATTTCATGCATATTTCCTTTCAAATTTCATTTTTTCTTGATGGATCATGACCTAACCGATCCTTCTGAATCTTGTTGAAGTTATAGCACAATTTTCTTTAGAATCATCATCGACCCAATCCTTAATCGAAGACTCCTAATTTTAAAGGATCAAATCTCCAATAGATTTCCAATATTACCCAATAAAGTCCAATCTACCCCTCATCTCCTAGGAAAAAGGACTGAATTTGACAAAAACTATTTGGATGAATAAAATGATGATTGCTACTTTCCTCATTTTCCAAACACGGAGTATTTAGGAATTAGGGTTTAGGGTTTAGGGATAAAGAACACTTCTAGGGACCTTGTTTTCTAGAATATGCAATCTAAACCGAGCTAGGTCCCACCTCCTCCAAGTAATCTAAATACAAATCCCTAATTTCTTAGTTTATACATTAAAAATCCATTCATCCATGAACTTATGAGAATGAACTTTCAAAGGATCAGCTGTCATGTCAACCATTAAGTTTCATGTCAGACCTCGACAGTCTACCACTAAAACTCCATAATTGGTTGCCAAATAACTTTCGAAGTTAACTCTTCTCTTTACAACTCTTTCCAAAGATTTACGATGAATATTAAGATGTCCACTTATGTTACTCATCATTCTTTTTCTATAAGTTTTTCTGGTTACTAAAGTTGTTATTTCTTTCCATGCCGCATTCATATCTTTAGAATGACTTTTATTTATGAGTGTATCAAAAGTGCTAGCAATAGTTGATACAACTTGTTTTAAAGACTCATATTTCCTCTTGGGTTTGACATAAATGCCTAACCTCTTCATTACTTTTCGCATTTTAGTCATTTTAATTAGTTGTTAACATTAGTTGACATTGAAACCCAAATATTTTATTATAAAAGTATTGTCTAAACAATCTACTCTCATGTTTTCTAATCTGTCTCCATGAAACCAAACCACAAAGATTGTTTAGTACATCACTTTTAATTTGAAGATGTTCATTTGTTTCATTATCATTCAAAGGGGTTTCTTTTTGAATTGGTGTTTCTGTCTAAATCTACACTTTGATTTAAATTGGCATTTGATTTTCAATTTTAATTTAGGGTTCGATTTTCAATTTCAATTTCTTTATCATTATGATTATCATTACTAATATTTGGTTTTCAATGCTCTAGCATTATTCAGTTCTCAAATTCTTGCTCTTATTTTTCGTTGTCATTTTTCCTCCTTCTACTTGTTTCTTGCAACCTCCTCAACTGTCAAAACCTTCCTTTACCCCTTTCTATTTTGCTTTGATCCCACGTTGGCACCAAATTTTGAATTCAAATGCCTTTGCTCATGTCAAATCCATAAGAAGACAAAAATATGGATTTTTTTATCAGATAATTCCTTCTATTGTTGTGAATTTTCAAATAATGATTGAATAACCATTCAATCATTAAATTTTGTCTTTTGGGCCTATTTTTTGCAGGCAATGAATCTTTTCAAAATGGGCACTCATTATTTAAATGAAACAGGCACCCATTTTTTTAAAATTTAAATAATGAGTGCTTGTTTCATAAAACTTGGAGTGGGAAACATACCTCCGCTTTGGTTTTTAGTTCAGGATAGGCTTGGTGGGACCAAGCCTCTACTTGGGCCTCCAAAATAATGGATAAGGCACTAGATTCCCATATTTCTACCTTGCCATAATTTTTTGAAGGCCTTCCCAAATGAATTTTTTGACAAAATAAAAACTCATTAGAGTTCATACTGTACATATTTAAAAAATGTAAATTATCTCCTAGCTACCAGAGTGAATAATTCAAAAGTAAGTATTCATCAAAATTCCTCAGACATTATTCACACCTAAAATAAAGGCATGAAAAAAAATTGACAACCATGTCATAGATGGAAAGTATTCAAGACAAAAATTTGTACATAAATTCCTCTTTATTAAATTTTGGGCATAGTTTTGGTAAGGAATGACACATGCACTCACATACAACAAAAAAATCATAATCGAAGTTAACTCTTCTCTTTACAACTCTTGCCAAAGTTTTACGATAAATATTAAGATGTCCACTCATGTTACTCATCATTCTTTTTCCAGAAGTTGTTTTATTTACTCAAGTTATTTTTATTGCTCGCCATGTCATATTCCTATCTTTAGAATGACTTTTATTTCCAATTCTATAAAAAGCGCTAGCAACAATTGATACAACTTGTTTTAAAGAATCATCTTTCCTCTTGGGTTTGACAAAAATGCCTAACCTCTTCGTCACTTTTCACATTTTAGTCATTTTAATTAGTTGTAACATTAATTGACATTGAAACCTAAATTTTTAATTATAAAAATATTGTCTAAACAATCTACTCACATGTGTCCTAATTTGTCTCCATGAAACCAAAACACGAAGATTGTCTTGTAAATAAATTTTAATTTGAAAATGTTCATTCATTTCATTGTCATTCACTATGGTTGCTTTCTCAATTTGTCTTTCAATGCCTCCTTCTCCATGTTTCCTGCAACCTCCTCAGCTATCAAAACCTTCCTTTACCTCTTTCTATTTTTCTTTGACCCGATGTTGGCACCAAATTTTGAGTTGAAATACCTTTGCTCATGTCAAATCCATAAGAAGACAACAATATGGAATTTTTTATTAGAGCATTCCTTCTGTTGTCGTGAAAAGTTGAATAATGATTGAATTATCATTCAATCTTTTGGGCCTATTATTTTGTAGGCAACAAATCTTTTAAAAATGGGCACTTGTTATTCAAATGAAACAGGCACCCATTTTTTAAATTTTAAATAATGAGTGGTTGTTTCATAAAACTTGGAGTGGGAAATGTACCTCAGCTTTGGTTTTTAGTTTGAGATAGTTTTAGTGGGACCAAGCCTATGCTCGGGCCTGCAAAATAATGGCTAAGGCACTATATTCCCATATTTCTACCTTGCCATATTTTTTTAAAGGCCTCCTCGAATGAATTTTTTGACAACATAAAAACCCATTAGAGTTCTTACTGTACAGATTTCAAAAATGTAAATTATCTCCTAGCTACAAGAGAAAATAATTCAAATTAAGTATTTATCAAAATTCCTTAAGCATTATTCACACCTAAAATAAAGGCATGAAAAAAATATTGACAACCATGTCATAGTTGGAAAGTATTCAAGACAAAAACTTGTACATAAATTCCTCTTTATTAAATTTTGGCTATAGTTTTGGTAAGGAATGGCACATGCACTCCCATACAAAAAAAAAAATCATTATCAAATATGCTTTGATTGGGTATCCTACTCTTTCTCCAAGTTATAAAACTTGAGCATTGTTAGGAAAGGTCTTGTTTTATATTTAATAAAAGTTTCTAAAGTCTTTTCAAAAAAATGCCCAAGGAATATGGAAGAATGCACATGGTGCATATTTTTTTAGTAAAATCTCTCAAAGAAATGTGGTATGATGGAATTCCTTGTTTGAAAAGTATGTTCAGAGTGGTTTGTTGCAAGGCTATCAAAAGATTTTTAAACAAATGCAACGAGCAGGTACAACCCCAAACACATATTTAGAATCATGAGGAAGTGTCAGTACCCTAGGCTAGTTAAGTTTATATGAGTAAATAATTCAAAATTAAACATATATTGAAAGGAAATATGGAAAAGTGTACTTATCTCTATGGATGATGTTAAAATTATTACATGTAGCCTTTGTAGTTAGTAGTACTAGAAGAAACAATCAGGAGGGAATATTATCACCATGAAAAGATCATGCTTGCATGGTTACTAATATCATAGATGAAGAGGTTTTGGATGGGAATGAAACTACTTATAGTATTGTGTAGACTATCTCATAAGGAGTGCATTTTTTTCCAAGGCCTCTTCTAAATCTCCATATGCATGGTTCAAAATGTAAATAACTTTGAATTTGTAAGATTGCTAAAGTCATCTTGAATGTCCATCCAAGAGCTTGTATTATTAGAAAAATAATCATCATTGACCCTTGAGGCATTACACAACCCATAGAACTTATCTATGTATCCATTACTCCTTCCACAAGAGATTGAACCAATGAAACAATAGAAGACTTCTTGTTGGTGTTCATAGATGTATCAACACATAGAAAGATACTCCATTTTCCTGTCAAAATTTTGACATTCACCAGTACATACTACCATACTACAATACTGGTTATGCCCCCATATAATTAATATTATTCTCTCTACATACATGTTTGTGTGGGCTATCTTAGTTACTTCCTATGGGATTCCTCCTTTCTTCCTCAGGTTGTCTACATATCCCTTCTCCTATTTCATTTTATTATATCTATTCTCACCCTTGCATATTTCTTCAATCAACTCTCCTTGGGGTTTTCTCTCCATTCTCTATAGTCTCTTATCCACATCATTCCACCCTTTTTCTTTCCCCCCACTTCCAATGACTCTTCATTTACTTCTCTTAAAATCTCCTCCTTCCTTTTCATTCTCCTTTGTTGCTTCCTTTCTACCATTCTTATCCTCTCTACACACTCTCCTCGTATATTCTTTTTTTGCGCCCTACCATTTTTAGGGACAAGAAAAGGCTCCCATGCTTATTAAATATGTGTCCATCCCTGTAATACTTATGTCGTCCCTAATGAATAATGGTTATCCCCCTAATCACCTTTCCTTTGTCATTTCAAGCATTTCACCTTCTTCTTTTTTTCTCCCATTGGCCATTGACACCCATGTGGAGTAGCCCTCTTTACATGGATGTGACATTATCTTTATGAAAATATCGTACATAGATTTGGTAAATGAAGTACTTAAGGGAGTTAGAAATATGTGCAAAAAATGGAGTGTAACATATACATATAGAAAATACTTCTTTTATAATAGTTTAGTTGTCAATATTTGTAATGTTGCATCCATTAGGGAGTTGCAACTTCTTTTGGGTTGCACCTCATAAAGTATAATACATTCTTTTTTCTTTTTTTTTTACTTGTGAGGCTAGATTCAAAAAGTAGGTCATAGTTGTAGCTTACTCATGCTATTGTTTTTTTGTTGGGGTTTCCATGTAAATATAGTGTCCTTGTGTGCAATTATATTGTGAGTGTTAATATTTTTGAAATTCTGAAATTAAAATTGAATTTACTAATTTAATTGATTAAATTTAAGAAGAAACTAAATTACACATGAAGCTTGGAGACATGAACCTTTATTTTTTGCCTATCAGTCACCTAATTCCATTCCCTAAAAATGAGAGAGAACAAAGTTCATTCAAATCCATTAAGAAAACTTCTAACTACCCCAATGATCTCCCCCCTACTCTTCAATTTTAATTGAACCCTCCCTTCATGGCTTCAACCACCACTTTTGAATCTCCTTCAACCTATAATTTCTTACAACCATTTTCTGAAGCCACCATCATCTCCCATAATATTGCTCTAATTTTAACAAGAATTTTAGTTTTCGCATAAAAAAACATGTGTATAAACCAACCAACTATCCCTCAAATTCTAACTCCCCCCCCATGTCTATCTCCTCACAAATTGCTCTTTGTTGCTCCATCAAATTTTAGGTTAATCCAACTAACATCCGATTTCATTCATATTTCCTTTGAATTTTTGTTTTTTGTTGATGGACTTTGACCTAGACAATCCTTCTAAATCTCGTTGAAGCTATAGCCTAGTTTTCTTTAGAATCATCATCGACCCAATCCTTAACCTAATTTTTTCTTAACTCAGATTTAGAGTGCCAAACAAGATACAATTAAAGACAAATAATTTTAAAGGATCAACACTCTAATAGATTTATTATATTAGCCAATAAAGTCTAATCTACCCCTCATCTCCTGAGAAAAAAGATAGAATTTGACTGAAACTATTTGGATGAATAAAATGATGATTGCTACTTTCTTCATTTTCAAAACAAAAAGTATTTAGGAATTAGGTTTTATGGTTTAGGATTAAAGCACACTTCTGAGGACCTTGTTTTCTAGAATATGCAATCTAAACCGAGCTAGGTCCCACCTCCTCCGAGCAATCTAAATACCAATCCCTAATTTCTTAGTTCATACATTGAAAATCCATTTATCCATGAATTTAGGAGAAGGAACTTTCAAAGGATCAATTGTAGCAAACAAGATAACAACATTTTTCAATCTCCCCATTTCTACACAGTCATTTCCATTGCTTAGTTAGGGCTAATGCAAAGGGTTCTGACAAAGTTAGGAGCATGCTTACCTTGTTGTTATGCACCATGTGCCCTTGCGTTCTCTCAATTATAATTTTATTAAAATTTAAGTTGAACTTTTTAATTAAAGTTGTAGTTAGTGAGCAAATAAAAATTTAATAAAAACTTCAAGTTTGATTGACCAAATTTTCTTTCCAAAATATTTTCTTAAAATTAACACTTTTTCTAAATTACATTCAATAATTTATTTAATTGATTAAAGATTATTTTCTACATTATTTTTTGAAAAATTTGGTTTCTAATTTATTTTTTTAAGATTATTTTCTAATATATTCCTTCTCCATTTCTTCTAGTGTTTTGGTTTTTCTTTATTCTTTCTATAGTCCCTTTTGTTATCTCCTCTATTTTTGTTTTGTTTTATTTATTTATTTTAAAAAAAAATTTCTTGTCTCCCTATATTCTTCTTTTTTCCTTTTATTTTAATTTTTTCTCTTCTTCTTTTATATTTTCTCCTTTTTTTAATTTAATATTTTGGCTCTTCTTAAACTTTGAGCTACTCCTTCCCATCTCCCCTCCTCACATTTTTAACCTATCTTCATCTGCAATCTATTTTTTCTCTTGCAACTCTATCATCCAGATGATGGATCATGGAGTGTGATCCAAAACATTGATGCGAAAAATACAACACACCTGAATCTAGAAATAAAATATACAACAATTAACCTAGTAGTGGTTGAGATGGGTTTTTTTCCCATAGCAAGAGCCCCCTCAAATATTTTTGTAGGTTTAGGGTTAGGGCCCATCAAAACATCTTATCTTGGGTTTGGATCAACTAATGGGTTGAAGCCCTTAGCCATCTTCTTGCACATAACCTGTAGTGCTATTCATAGTTAGTGCCAACAAACAAACAAGAGAAACACGACATGAAGGCTAAGAACATGAGCGGGATAAATGAAAAATGTTTACCAATACCTACCGCCACCAAGAAACCATCACATGAGCCCTTGTTTGAAGTCAGGAACCCTTAGGGATTACGTAAAGACTAGGCATCCTCATTCTCCAATCCTTTTCTTGAAACTTGAAAGTTGTAGAGGGGGAGTTGCATAAGTAGCTATGCGATGAATAATTCTACATATATAGTTATGCAAAGAATGCAGTTGCATGGTTCACACAAATTGTTTCATATGAATATGATGTAAGATATGCACATATATTTTTAGTTTTATTAATTTACCTTTTAACATACAAATTCATGTTGATTTAAGTTTTATTCGATCCATCAATTGCAAAATTATATTATTTGATCTAAATTTGTTAGTTTAATTATAATTTTATTGAAATTTAAGGTTAACTTTTCAATTAAAGTTATAATTAGTGATCAGATAAAAAGTTAATAAAAACTTTAAGTTTGATTAACCACCTTTGCTTTCCAAAATATTTTCTTAAAATTAACATGTATTTCTAAATTATATAAAATAATTTATTTAATTGATTAAAGACTATTTTCTAATTTATTTTTTAAAAATTTCAATAGACAAAAGAATCATTTAAGAATAAAATTTTGAACTGAAATTAGTGTTGGGAAAAAAAATCAATTTAGTGTTGGAAAAAAGCATTCCAAATTTTAAAAAAACATGTTATGGTTAGAAAAAAAAACATGTTACCATCGATGTTTTCCAGTTTAGTAAAACACAATCAAATAAAATACAAAGTTAATGGGTTGATGTTTTCTAGTTTAATAAAATAGAATCTTGTAGTAAGAAAGCACCTCAACCACGCAATAGACTCATCCAAAAGAGAATTGAGAACATATATTTAGATCTACACTTTCTCAAAGCCTGAATCATCCATGTCATAATTCATAGTGACAAAAGAAATAACATGCATAATAAGACTCCCATCCTTCTCGCCATGCTCCAAAGAGTAAACAAAATCCATACCACAATCCTCCAACTTCAAGAGAACCTCTGGATTCCTATGGACAACATTAGGGGAATAAAAAAATATCATCAAACTCTTGAGCTGGCCAACACTCTCTAGAGAAGAAGCATCAAACACATCTAAAACTTATATATTTAATAAAAGTTTCTAAAGTCTTTTCAAAAAAATGCCCAAGGAAATATGGAAGAATGCACATGGTGCATATTTTTTTAGTAAAATCTCTTGAAGAAATGTGGTATGATGGAATTCCTTGTTTGAAAAGTATGTTCAGAGTGGTTTGTTGCAAGGTTATCAAAAGACTTTTAAACAAATGCAACGAGAAGGTATAACCCCAAAGACATATTTAGAATAATGAGGAGGTGTCACCCTAGGCTAGTTAATTTTATTAGAGTAGATAATTTAAAATTAAATATATATTGAAAGGAAATATGGAAGAGTGTACTTATCTCTAGGGATGATGTTAAAATTATTGCATGTAGCCTTTGTAGTTAGTAGTACTAGAAGAAACAATCAGGAGGGAATATTATCACCACAAAAAGATCATGCTGGCATGGATACTAATATCATAGATGAAGAGGTTTTGGATGGTCATGAAACTACTTATAGTATTGTGTAGATTGTCTCATAAGGAGTGCATTTTTTTTCCAAGGCCTCTTCTAAATCTCCATATGCATAGTTCAAAATGTAAATAAATTTGAATTCATAAGATTGCCAAAGTCATCTTGAATGTCCATCAAAGAGCTTGTATTATTAGAGAATTCATCCTAATTGACCCCTGAGGCATTACACAACTCATAGAACTTATCTATTCATCCATTAATCTTGCCACAAGAGACTGAACCAATGAATCAATATAAGACTTCTTGTTGGTGTTCATAGATGTATCAACACATAGAAAGACACTCCATTTGCCAGTCAAAATTTTGACGTTCACCAATACATACTACCATACTAGAATAGTGGTTATGCCCCCATATAATTAATATTCTTCTCTCTACATACATGTTTGTGTGGGCTATCATAGTTACTTCCTATGGGATTCTTCCTTTCTTCCTCAACTTGTCTACATATCTCTTCTCCTATCTCATTTTCTTATATCTATTCTCACTGCTGCATATTTCTTCAATCATCTCTCCTTGGGGTTTTCTCTCCATTCTCTACAGTCTCTTCTCCACATCATTCCACCCTTTTTCTTTCCCCTCACTTCCAGTGACCCTTCATTTCCTTGTCTTCCAATCTCCTCCTTCCTTTTCATTCTCCTTTGTTGCTTCCTTTCTACCATTCTTATCCTCCCTACACACTCTCCCCGTATATTCCTTTTTTTCATCCTACCATTTTTAGGGCCAAGAAAAGGCTCACCATGCTTATTAAATATGTGGAAATACCCATAATACTTATGCCTTCCCTAATGAATAATGGTTATCCCCCTAATCCCCTTTCATTTTTCCTTTCAAGCATTTCACCACCTTTTTTTCTCCCATTGGCCACTGACTCCCATGTGGAGTAGCCCTCTTTACGTGGATGTGACATTATCTTTATGAATATATCGTACATAGATTTGGTAAATGAAGTACTTAAGGGAGTTAGAAAGATGTGCAAAAAAAGGGAGTGTAACATATACATATAGAAAATGCATCATTTATAATAGTTTAGTTGTCAATATTTGTAATGTTGCATTCATTAGGGAGTTGCAACTTCTTTTGGGTTGTACCCCATAAAGTATAATACATTCTTTTTTCTTTTTTTACTTGTGAGGATAGATTCAAAAAGTAGGTCGTAGTTGTAGCTTGCTCATACTATTTTTTTTGTTGGGGTTTCTATGTAAATCTAGTGTCCTTGTGTGCAATTATATTGTGAGTGTTTATCTTTTTAAAATTCCAAAGTTAAAATTGAAGTTACTAATTTAATTGATTAAATTTAAGAAGAAACTAAATTACACATGAAGCTTGGAGACATGAACCTTTATTTTTTGCCTATTCAGTCACCTAATTCCATTCCCTACAAATAAGAGAGAACAAATTTCATTCAAATCCATTAAGAAAACTTCTAACTACCTCAATGATCACCCCTTACTCTTCAATTTTAATTGAACCCTCCCTTCATGGCTTCAACCATCACTTCTGAATCTCCTTCAACCTATAATTTATTACAACCATTTTCTCAAGCCACTGTCATCTCCCATAATATTGCTCTAATTTTAACATGAATTTTGGTTTCCGCATTAAAAAAACATGTGTATAAACCAACCAACTAGCCCTCAAATTCTAACTCGCCCCCCTCCCCCATGTCTATCTCCTCACAAATTACTCTTTGTTGCTCCACCAAATTTTAGGTTAATCTAACTAACTCTGATTTGATCCATATTTCCTTTGAATTTATTTATTTTTGTTGGACTTTGACGTACACAATCCTTCTAAATCTCATTGAAGCTATAGCCTAGTTTTCTTTAGAATCATCATCGACCCAATCCTTAACCTAATTTTTCTTAACTCAGATGTAGAGTGCCAAACAAGATGCAATTAAAGACACTTAATTTTAAAGGGTCAACACTCCAATAGATTTACAATATTAGCCAATAAAGTCCAATGTACCCCTCATCTCCTGAGAAAAAAGAGAGAATTTGGCTGAAATTATTTGGATGAATAAAATGATGATTGCTACTTTCTTCATTTTCCAAACACAAAGTATTTAGGAATTAGATTTTATGGTTTAGGGATAAAGCACACTTCTGAGGACCTTATTTTCTAGAATATGCAATCTAAACCGAGCTAGGTCCCACCTCCTCCAAGCAATCTAAATACCAATCCCTGATTTCTTAGTTCATAGATTAAAAATCCCTTCATCCATGAATTTACGAGAAGGAACTTTCAAAGGATCAATTGTAGCAAACAAGATGACAACATATTTCAATCTCCCCATTTCTATAGAGACATTGTCATTGCTTAGTTAGGGCTAATGCAGAGGGTTCTGACAAAGTTAGGAGCATGCTTACCTTGTTATCGTGCACCATGTGCCCTTGCTCGAGTTCTCTCAATTATAATTTTATTGAAATTTAAGGTGAATTTTTTAATTAAAGTTGTAGTTAGTGACCAAATAAAAAGTTAATAAAAACTTCAAGTCTAATTGACCACATTTTCTTTACAAAATATTTTCTTAAAATTAACACTTTTTCTAAATTACATTGAATAATTTATTTAATTGATTAAAGATTATTTTCTAAATTATTTTTTTTTAAATTTAGTTTCTAATTATTTTTTAAAAATTATTTTCTAATATATTCCTTCTCCTCCATTTCTTCTAGTGTTTTGGTTTTGCTTTATTCTTTCTTTAGTCCCTTTTTTTCTCTCCTCTATTTTTGTTTTGTTTTATTTATTTATTTTAAATTATTTTTTTCCTGTCTCCTTATTTTCTTCTTTTTTCCTTTTAATTTAAATTTTTCTCTTCTTATTTTATATTTTCTCCATTTTTGTATTTAATAGTTTGGCTCTTCTTGAAATTTGAGCTACTCCTTCCCATCTCCCCTCCTCACATTTTTTACCTATCTTCATCTGCAATCTATTTTTTTCTCTTGCAACTCTCTCATCCCGATGATGGATCACGGAGTGTGATCCAAAACATTGATGCGGAAAATACAACACACCTAAATCCAGAAATAAAATATACAACAATTAACCTAGTAGTGGCTGAGATTGGTGTTTTTCACATAGCAAGAGCCCCCTCAAATATTTTTGTAGGTTTAGGGTTAGGGCCCATCAAAACATCTTGTCTTGGGTTTGGATCAACTGGCAGGTTGGAGCCCTTAGCCATCTTCTCACACATAACCTATAGTGCTATTCATAGTTAGGGCCAACAAACAAACAAAAGAAACACAACATGAAGGATAAGAAAATGAGTGGGATAAATGAATAATGTTTACCAATACCTACCTCCACCAAGAAACCATCACACGAGACCTTGTTAGAAGTCAGGAACTGGCTTTAGGGATTACGCAAAGACTAGGCATCCTCATTCTCCAATCCTTTTCTTGAAACTTGAAAGTTGTAGAGGGGGAGTTGCATAAATAGCTATGCGATTCAAATAATTCTACATATATAGTTATGCAAAGAATGCAATTGCATGGTTCACACAACTCGTTTCATATGAATATGATGTAAGATATGCACATATATTTTTAGTTTTAATAATTTACATTTTAACATACAAATTCATGTTGATTTACGTTTTATTTGTTGCATCAATTACAAAATTATATTATTTGATCTAAATTTGTTAGTTTAATTATAATTAAATATTGAAATTTAAGTTTAACTTTATAATTAAAGTTATAATTAGTGATGAAATAAAAAGTTAATAAAAACTTTAAGTTCGATTGACCACCTTTGCTTTCCAAAATATTTTCTTAAAATTGACACGTATTTCTAAATTATATAAAATAATTTATTTAATTGATTAAAGACTATTTTCTAATTTATTTTTTAAAAATTTCAATAGACAAAAGAATCATTTAAGAATAAAATTTTGAACTGAAATTAGTGTTGGGAAAAAAAATCTATTTAGTGTTGGAAAAAAACATTCTAGATTTAAAAAAACATGTTACCGTTAGAAAAAAAACATGTTACCGTCAATGTTTTCCAGTTTAGTAAAATGCAATCAAATAAAATACAAAGTTAATGGGTTGATGTTTTCTAGTTTAATAAAATAGAATCTCATAGTAAGAAAGCACCTCAACCACGCACTAGACTCATCCAAAAGAGAATTGAGAACATATATTTAGATCTACACTTTCTCAAAGCCCGAACCATCCATGTCATAATTCATAGTGACAAAGGAAACAACAAGCATAATAAGATTCCCATCCTTCTCGCTATGCTCCAAAGAGTAAACAAAATCCATACCACAATCCTTCAACTTGAAGAGAACCTCTGGATTCCTATGGACGACATTAGGGGAATAAAAAAATAGCATCAAACTCTTGAGCCTCCCAACACTCTCTGGAGAAGAAGCATCAAACACCTCTAATAGATATTTCAAATTTTTCTTTTCTTATTTTATATCTCCTTTTTTGTATTTAATATTTTGGCTCTTCTTGAACTTTGAGCTACTCCTTTCCATCTCCCCTCACATTTTTAACCTATCTTCATCTGCAATCTATTTTTTCTCTTGCGACTATCTCATCCAGATGATGGATCATGGAGTGTGATCCAAAATATTGATGCAAAAAATACAACACACCTGAATCCAGAAACAAGATATACAAAAATTAACCTTGTAGTGGTTGAGATGGGTATTTTTACCATAGCAAGAGCCCCCTCAAATATTTTTGTAGGTTTAGGGTTAGGGCCCATCAAAACATATTGTCTTGGGTTTGGATCAACTGACGGGTTGGAGCCCTTAGCCATCTTCTCACACATAACCTATAGTGCTATTCATAGTTAGGGCCAACAAATGAATAAGAGAAACATGACATGAAGGCTAAGAAAATGAGCAGGATAAATGAATAATGTTTACCAATACCTACTGCTACCAAGAAACCATCACACGAGCCCTTGTTAGAAGTCAAGAACTGGCCTTAGGGATTATGCAAAGACTAGGCATCCTCATTCTCCAATCCTTTTCTTGAAACTTGAAAGTTGTAGAGGGGGAGTTGCATAAATAGCTATGCGATTCAAATAATTGTACATATATAGTTATGCAAAGAATGCAATTGCATGGTTCACACAACTCATTTCATATGAATATGATGTAAGATATGCACATATATTTTTTGTTTTAATAATTTACCTTTTAACATACAAATTCATGTTGATTTAAGTTTTATTTGTTGTGTCAATTGTAAAATTATATTATTTGATCTAAATTTGTTAGTTTAATTATAATTTTATTTAAATTTAAGTTTAACTTTTCAATTAAAGTTATAATTAATGATCAAATAAAAAGTTAATAAAAACCTCGAAAAAAAAATTTAATAAAAACTTTAAGTTCGATTAACCACCTTTGCTTTCCAAAATATTTTCTTAAAATTGACACGTATTTCTAAATTATATAAAATTAATTATTTAATTGATTAAAGACTATTTTCTAACTTATTTTTTTAAAATTTCAATAGACAAAAGACTCATTTAAGATAAAATTTTGACCTGAAATTAGTGTTGGGAAAAAAAATCAATTTAGTGTTGGAAAAAAGCATTCCAGATTTTAAAAAACATGTTACCATTAGAAAAAAAACATGTTACCATTGATGTTTTCCAGTTTAGTAAAATGCAATCAAATAAAATACAAAGTTAATGGGTTGATGTTTTCTAGTTTAATAAAATAGAATCTCGTAGTAAGAAAGCACCTCAACCATGCACTAGACTCGTCCAAAAGAGAATTCATAACATATATTTAGATCTACACTTTCAAAGCCTGAACCAACCATGTCAGAATTCATAGTGACAAAAGAAACAACAAGCATAATAAGACTCACATCCTTCTCGCCATGCTCCAAAGAGTAAACAAAATCCCTACCACAATCCTCCAACTTGAAGAGAACCTCTGGATTCCTATGAACGACATTAGGGGAATAAAAAAATATCATCAAACTCTTGAGCCGCCCAACACTCTCTGGAGATGAAGCCTCTAAAACCCTCACAATCTCTGGGGAAGAAGTGACAAAAACCTCTAAAATCTTATGATCCACTATGAAAGGAGATAAAACATTATCTTTAAATTTATTGACTTAAAACCCCTAATCCATCAAAGTAAAAGAAGGCTTGAAATAGAATTTTGTTTCAATATAGAGGCAAAAACTTTAAGTTTCGTTGACGAATTTATATTTTTAATTAATTTTCTTATAATCAACTTGGATTTTTCATTTGACTCAAAAATTACACAATTGAATACTAATAACAATATCACAATTTCACTAATTTATTGACTATTTTTCAAATTTAATGTTGTTGAAAGGAAATTGTGCTCTGTTATTTTATCGTCCAAAATAACGGTTGAAAAAACATTGTTAAAAAATTGCTCCATTCGATGGGCGTTGATTAGTAGACTGTTTCCATGCATTCAATTTGCATGCCTTAATTTAGAAAAATAACAGTTCTATCCTCGAAAAAAAAATAGTTGTATCGTTGAAGAAAAAAAAACAATCGTAGAGTTGAAGGAAAAACAGTTATATATGAGCGTTTATTTAGACAGTTTGTAGAGTCAATTTGATGAGATTGAATGCTAGTGTGAATTTTTGGTAATCGATGAGATTGAATGCTAGGCTGCATTTTTTCCAGATGTTTGCCATGCTTGTAATATCAAACAGTAGTACTTCAAAAACTATTTATTTAGACTTTCTAGTGATGAAATTATTCAAGAATCTCCCATACTTTTCTTAGTTAGTTTTGTTTCTTTAAAAGAATCGATCATGTATTAGAGAACGAAAGGCAAGAAATGCGAAGAGAGAATTCCGTAAAGCATAACAATGCAAAGGCGGCTGCCCTGAAATCAGCTCGCAAGGTATGGCCCTCTACTTTTCACAGCCATATTTACCAATTTACAGCCTTTGAAGCTACCTTACAAGATGCAATCAATCTTCTTCATTGTTTTTTAATGATTTAGTTTCTCATAGTGTTAAATCTGAAATTCATACTATTATTCTTTAAATTGCTACCATGTTTATTCTTTAAAGGTACCTTGTGGACAACAAAGACTAATCCTAGTTCACCCTCTGTGTCTCAATTTAGTCCAGCCTAAAAAGATGCAATCATTGGTTTACAAGATTTTATGTGAAATTGGCAAATGAGATTTGTGGACTCTTCAGATTCGTATTCCATCTTCTTAGGTCAATTTAAAGTGGCTAATTAGAATGATTTTTGTGCACTTGAATTGGAAGATTTTCAATTGACACAAACTGTAAGAAGAGCTATGAAGATATGAGGGTAGCCATTATAAGCATAGCACCATATCGTTGCACAGTGAGGTTCTACTACTAATAGTAGAGCTCCTAGGATTAGGGAAAAGATATAATTTATTGTTGACCATTATCCCCATTCATCACCTCTAAAATATGTTGACCAGAGTAGACACACCTGAGCCACAAATGAAATGGCTTGAATATTTCACAGGCTCAAAGAACTCCTTGATGCTCCCATCCATCAATGTTAGCTGCATTTCAATAACAAAATTCCTTTCTCCTCCCATCCATCAAGATCCTGATCGCTATTAGAAGACATGCAGCTCCCCATTTGCAAATGAATTCTATTACCAGTAAAATAGGGCTACCAGGTTTCAAAGGAGTGAGAATCCGCCTCCTATTTTATAACATGTTTTTCCTTAAGATGTATGCTATCCAGATGGAGGTATATATGAAGAAGATTTCAAGCAACATGAAAAATCAGATAACCATTGAATGCAAAGTGCGTAGTAGAGTATAGTTGATAGATATGGTAAACCAACCTCAAAGTGTATATCAGCTTTCTAATTGCCCTATGTAAAGTATGTCATTAATGTTATTTTTACATAACTTTTCATGGAGGCTGTTTTGATAAAAGTAATTTTGATGGATGTGAAAATCTTACATTCAGATAATGACATAATTTGTATTTGGATATCCCATATGCTTTGGTTTGGAATGGCATGTAGAGCATTCCAGGAGATAATTTTGACAATGTGTAACATAACATGGTGAGATGGGTAGATTTTATTTAGTTTCAGTGTAGGAAAAAGACGTCTCACACTTTGGAAGTGAAGTAGATCATACTGATTGAGGGAAGATCTGAAATTAGTTCAGTGTCATGAAACATGTTTCTCCATCAGCCCCTCTAATCAGGTATGCACTTTTCTCCAAATTTCACATACTTTTCCATCATTTTGTGCCCTTTCGCCGGCATGCTAATTCAATGAAGGTCTATTTATTATGGCATCTACACTCTTTTATCACCATATTTGCATTCTACTATTCTATGCAACTTAAAAGCATGGAAATTTTGCATTATTTTGGTTATTTTACTTGTGGTAGTTGTTGGCATCCCACCACCATGGATATTTCTCCTATCAACAAGCGCATAGCTCTGCCTACCCCAAATGAAGAGCTTCCTAAATCAGGTGAGTTTTCACGAGTCATGCTTAGTAGAATTTTTTTCCTTTTGGAATGTGGAAAGAGAAATGATATAGGGTTGTGGAGGGAGTAAATATCATTGACGCCTACCCCCTTCTTCTCTACCCTACCCAAGTGGCTAATATGTTTCTAAACGCCATGGATCTATAACAATCTCATCCTCTGGTAAATTTTCTTTTAAATATTTTCAATTTACCAATGACAAGTTCCGATGACTCTAGAATACCGATCAAATCCTTAAACCTGTCACTCTCAACATTTAAATTACACCAAAAATTGTGTGAACCAGTTGAACAAAATCATGTAGTTCATAGCATCTAATTTAATAACCCATGAGGTTATTTCACAATGTTACAAATACACGAATATCTTCTTTGATTATAGAAAAAAAAACCTTCATTCTAACAAGATTTTCCATTTTAAATTTTTAACAACCATGATAGAAGCACCCTTATGGTTTCTATTCACATGATCACAGCTTTGAAAAAATTACAAGGCTCATTCACCTGTAAACTCTCCTCTTTAGATTCAATGTGGATATTATCATCCTTTATTTTCTCCATCCGTCCCAACAAACAATTTTATTGGTGAAATTATGTCAAACAGTTAGAGTGTTTTAGCTATGGTTGTAGATTTCTTAAGGCATTTTATCAGACAGTTAGCGTGCTTTGGCTATGGTCAGAGATTTCTTTCAAGCATTGTATCAAATAGTTTGTGGGCTTTGTCTGTGGTCACAGATTGCATTGTATCAGACACATCGTGTGCTTTGGCTATGGTCACAAATTTCTTTAAAGCATTATGTTAAACAGTTCATACTCTCAGTAAATGGGTAAATTTATGAGGAATTTTGTTCATACACCATTGTAGCAGCGAATTATGTTACTGAAAGAATAATCCTTCATGACTCTTTGAATTCTGCAATTAAGAAGTATGTTGGGAAAACTCTTGTGGATGGGCTTTTTAGAATGAAAGAGTTGTCAAAGAAGTCGGGCTGGGCTATCTTCTCCATAAACATTTCAAACCGTTGTGCATTTAGTAATTTTTTGCGGTAATGTTTCTATCCTCCAATGGATTTTTTGCATTGTTTGTTTGAGCTTTTGGTTTTGCATTTAGTAATTTATGTTTCTATTTGAGCGGATATTTCGTGTGTTATTAGCTAGGGTTTTGATGTCATTTTCTTCTGCTCTTAGTCGAATGCCTTAACATTACCATCCAGTCCCTTTTCACTGTCATTTTCTTTTGTTTCCAAGGCAAACAAAAGATATTTTGCCCTATTTATAGGCGGGCCAATCTAACCATATTTGTTTCCAAGGCAAACAAAATATATGTTCTCTTAATCCTTTTCATTCGGATCTGACATAGCCATCGATTTAAAAAATGTGTATGCGCACTTTGCAAGAGTTTTACTTTGCAGTAACATGGTCCTCATTACACACTACAATCGAAATTCAAGATTCTGATTGTAGTTTATTTTCTAAGTTTGAAAAATTGCCTTGTGTAGAGTCGTAGACAAATTTTCATAAACATCTCTGTGTGATAAAATCTTTGACCTGACCGTACAAATATTCTAAGAGACTATTTAAACAAATATTCTAAGAGAGGGAGAGCGAGGGTAGAGAGGAAGAGAGAAAGAAAGGGGGAGGGGGAGAGGACGAGGGCGAGGGTGTGGTGGAGGAGGAGAGAGAGAGTAGGGGGAGGAGAGAGAGGATGTGGTGAGGAAGAGGGAAAGAGTGGAGGGAGAAGGGGAGAGATGGGAGGAGGAGGGGAGAGACGAGAGGGGAGGGGAGAGAGAAAGGGGGAGGAGGGGGACAGTGAGAGAGAGTGAGAGCGGGAGGGGGAGAAAGAGAGAGTAGGGGGAGGTGGAGAGGGTGAGGGCGAGGGGGAAGAGTGGGGGGAGTGGGAGAGGGTGAGGGTGAGGGTGAGGGTGAGGGAGAGAGTGGGGGGAGTGAGAGGGGGAGGGAGAGGGGGAGAGAGGGTGGTAGTGGATGAGTGTCGGTAGAGAGGGAGAGTGGGGGTAGAGAGGAAGAGAGAAAGAGAGGGGGGAGGGGGAGAGGGCGAGGGCGAGGTGGAGGAGGAGAGAGAGAGTGGGGGAGGAGAGGGAGTGGAGAGGAAGAGGGAAAGAGAGTGGAGGAGGGAGAAGGGGAGAGATGGGAGGGGAAGGGGAAGGAGAAGGGGGAGGGGGAAAGAGGGGAGGGGAGGTAGAGAGAGAGAGAGGGGTGAGGGGGAGAGTGAGAGTGGGAGGGGGAGGAGAGGGCGAGAGTAGGGGGGGTGGAGAGGGTGAGGGTGAGGGTGGGGGTAGAGGGAGAGCGGGTGAGGGTGAGGGAGAGGGCAAGGGTGAGGCGAGAGTGGAGGGAGTGAGAGGGGGATAGAGGGGGTAGTGGGGGAGAGAAGGGGGAGTGACAATAGAGAGGGAGAGCGAGGGTAGAGAGGAAGGGAGAAAGAGAGGGGGGAGGGGGAGAGGGGGAGAGGGGGAGGGATTAGAGGGGGAGAGGGAGATGAGAGGGGAGGTAGAGAGAGAGAGGGAGGAGGGGTAGAGAGAGGGGAGGTAGAGAGAGGGCGAGAGTGGGGGGAGGTGGAGAGAGAGAGAGAGAGAGAGAGAGAGAGAGAGAGAGAGAGAGAGAGAGAGAGAGTTTCGGTAAAGTGAAGGTGAGGGAGAGATATATGGAGATGGTGTTGGTGTTTCAGTATAGGTATGATGCATTGTGAATAATCCATGATGTATTTGAAGTTACAATATCCCTACATTTAATTATAAAGTCCTACATAGAATAACCTTGAGGTGGGTTGGAAATTATTTAAATATAGTACAGACAATAGAATCTACATATTTATTTGGTAAAACTTTATACCATTTAATTCCCAATGAAGTGTAAAGTTCTGATGCTAATTTTGTGCCTAGAGAGATATTATTGGCTACTAAAGGCTTAAAAAAGCCAATTTATGCTTTTCACTCTTAGTACTTTATATACAAGATCTCATGAATACTTTTTGTTATGAAATAAATAAGTTTTGATGGCATAATGAAATGAGACATCATGTAAGTAGGGATTGCTAATAAAATAGACTTAACAAGTAGTGTTCTTTTAGCCAATGTCAACAACTTAATTTTTTATGAGGATAAATTAGAATTAATGGATGCAATCACTATATTCCAAAAGATTATCGTACTCAATAGAATAGAAAATTCAAAGATAAGTTTTTGAAACATCCCTTTTATAGCTCAATAGGTTAATTTAATTTTACTCATAATGAATGCAACAATACTCATAAATAATTTTTTAAATTTATCATTGATATATTGTTATGACACCTAGTAATTGTTGTAAAATAGCATCTTACTAATTGCAAAATCTTATTAATAATTGAAAATATCAAACATTAAGATATAATCTGCAAACAAAGAGTGAGTAATTGTAGCAACATTATCAATTACCCTAATACATTTTCCCACAAAACTTTCTATCACAATACTTCTACTTATCTAGCTTATCTGTGGCCGGAATGAATAATGTTGCTGCCCTGTCTCAGCAATATGTTTTAAATTTGTTTCAAACACACAAGAAATAAATAATTCATGTATGAGTCATTAACAGGGCACAAGATGAAATGAATAAGCATACCTCCTTTGCATGAGTCAGGTTAGCATGCTCAACAATGAACTTCCATGCTGCGTGGGGAAGAATGTCTGTGCTTAAATAGGCTTATTGGAATAGTACTCAAATTTTAAGCGTTGAAATTAACTGAAAAATTAAAAAAACTACAATTAACGGAAAGTCCGAATTTGATATCGCATTCTGTCCAAAGAAAATATATAGAAGTAATGACAGTACAAAGCAACTGGATTGATTTCTAACGCCCCATAATTGGAGCGGATTTTCCTCTGTAATTTCACAAAATGTAGGCTAAATCTTAAGCATTGAAATTAAGTGAAAAATATATATAATTAACAGAAAGATCAACTTAGAACTCTGATGAGGAAAAGCATTCCGTGGAGAGAAAATCCATGGAAGAAGTGACAGAACAAAGCAAGTGTGTTGATTTCCAAGCTCGTGTTTGTGGCGGATTATCTTCTGTAATTTGACAGAATGTACCTGAATCTGAAGCGTTGAAATTAACTAAATTTTTAAAATAATTATAATTAACAGAGATCCAATTTGATATATAACTCTGCTCAGATACATCATCCTGTCGAGAGAAGGATTTATAATTAACAAAAAGATCAACTTAGAATTGGGGTTATTTCCCCGGGTTTGGCTAGGTTGATATTTCTGTCAATTTATAATTCTGTTGATCGCATAGAAATTCCTATTGTTTGTTGTGAGTCGGGAGTTCAAGTCTGTTGTTGTCCAACAAGGCGGTGGAGACAGGCAGGACTAAGATGGAGCCTGTACATCTGGTTTTGCACATTTCAGAACAGCTGTATTTTGTGCATCAAACTGCTCAAGGCTTCTGTCAAGCCCCGTCTGCCCAACTTTAGGTAGGTGTTTCTATTAATCTTAATGGATGCCAAATATACGTGCATTAAGTATCCTCAAAGTATGATGATTAATTCCTCTACATTGTGCGCTCCTAGCACATACACCTCTACATTGTGTGCTACAATCACATGCTTTGACTTTGCAACTTAGCATTGGACACATGGCAAAAAAATCCATAAGTTATTCTTCCATATGCTTGTAACACTTGGCAGGCCTTGTGGCACAGGATTTGGCTCCGCATAAGTCTGACATTTAACACCATACACATCAAAGATGTTGTGGTTCCCTACCTCGCACGTTTTATACACTATATATGTTCTAAACTTTTTGTAACATTTGTGTCCACAAAGACCTCGCAAACAATAGTCATTCTGAACTAGATAAATTGTCTCTATACACTTTATATAGTATACAGTATGCCAAAAGGATAGAAGAAGCCTTTGGTGCATCCGACTTGGCACTCCTTCTATCCAGGCCACTGTGTACAATAAATTAGCTTTGTTGTGTCAGCATGCTCTGCACATCTTATGTTCTACTTTATGCAGCTTAACAACTTAGAAGGAAAGCATAATTCTTCTCTCGGCCCTGAGAATTCTCATTCTCAATCATTTTTTGTAAGAACATATCTTTTCTTATATGAATGGAAGTAGCAATTTCGCTAACATCTATGTTTTAATGTGTTATGGTTTTCCATATCTTGTCTAACATCTTTCATTAATGCATTCTATAATTCTTAGTTGTGTAAAATTGTGATATACCTTTATAGAATTTGGTCATTTGTAAGCATTTAGCAATTAACACTTCACTTATACTGGATTAACTGGAATTTCTCATTGGGTCGAGTATAGCAGCAACGAGTAAGGAGTATTGAACATTACATAAATTAGGGTATCCCACCCAATGGATCTGCCTTGAGATAGTTGCATAACTCAACAATTATCTACTAACTAACGGTGACATGTAATGGTTTTGAAGTTAAGACATAAAGGATCAATTTATTAACCATGCACTCCCCCAACTTCATTCCACTTGCATGATTGAAAGTCATAAAAGATTTCAAACTACATATAATTTCAATCATACAACCAACATCACGTCATATCAAAATCATACAACCAACATCATGTCATAACCGCACTTCCAGCATTTGACAGGAACTATGCTGCAGTGCAACTCTTGTTCATAAGCTATCGGATATGGGTTAAATTATGAACAGAGTAGAAAAATAAACTAAAAGACGTGGACTAGAAGCAAATGCAGGGGCATATTCAAGTGTTATTCGACATACTATGCATGATCTGGTTGCTGCACAACCTTACTCTATAGGGGAAAGGGTTTATAATAAATTCGACGACATACTATGCATGATCTGGCTGCTGCACAACCTTACTCTATAGGGGAAAGGGTTTATAATAAATTCGAATAATGATATTGATAAGTCTTATCGAGAATCTTAAGGGAAATTCAACAGGCAAACAGAGTATTGATTTCGAGAATAATAATAAGTTACTAATCTTTAATATAGTGAAACCTAATCATATAAATTTAAATTTAGCACTAAATCATTATGAAAACAACTTAGACATGAATATTTGTTACATACGTGACAATACGACTTGAAGCTCCCAGTCGTTATCTTTTTCCTATTGATCCCATGAAATACTCATCCAATCTTCCAGCAATATCCTTGCCTCTAGAAGAAAAGTTAACATCCTCCTTTTCTCTGCCCTGCTCAAGTGTTGCTCCAGCTGGACATCAATGGGGTCTTCAATCTCACCATTCACTCTGAATAGCATTTTAGGTGCCATCTGCAAATGAAAATGTGTGTTGATGGTATCTCCATACGTTTTCAGAAAATTCTTCAAAATCAAACAAATTTAAATTCACAAATCCAATGTCTGAAAACAGAGCATCCATAAAAAGCGATAAAGTTTATTTTAGTAACAATGGAAGATGAAAACAAAAATATAGTTGTCAACCCAATTCTCACCTGTGGCAAAATTTAGTAACACAAGAGGAGAGGCAAAGAAAATATAGGTAGTTGGAGGGAAAATTCTGTAGGAACACGAACAAATTATATACGCATCTATATGGCACAGAAAGAGAATCAAATTAAAATTGAAATCAATATATTTAGGCAAGAAACAATTCAATACTCTGCCATATGTTTATATTCGTCTATCAGTATGCGTGCACATGGGTAGGTCGTGGATCACAAAAATTCAGTACAGAGATACCAAATTTCAAAATATTATCCGATACACATTCCACAACAAAAGAGAGAAAAACGACAGGGTATAATATTAAATAAATAGATCCCCAAATAAAAAAAATCTTGACATGAGATAATAATCTCTGGATATATCTCTGCAATCCCATTTGACATAAGATAATAATCTACATTGTTAGATGTTTAACCCATTAAGATTTATATCAAAAAATATAGAACAAAAACCTTAAAGAGGAATTCCATTTCTACCTGAACCCTGCATTAAGTCCATTGAACGCCGAATGGTGACCAATCACAGATGTCATGTTTCCAATTGCCGATATGAAAGTCAATTGGGTATGCCAGCAATTTGGGTTTTCAGAAATAGAATATTTGTTTATAGACCCACCTCAATGTATTGAATAGAATTGAATACTGCTATTCCTTTAATACCAATCGTCATTCAATCTGTTTCCTGCAATATCCTTTGAGAATCTAGAAGATTGCCAGCATCCAATTTCATTTCTCTCTCTCTCTCAAACACCAAATTAATCACTCGCCATCGACAGTAACATAATGCTTTTTTGTCTCCAACGGTATAATGCTTTTTTTTCCTCCAACGATACATTGTTTTTTCTTCCTTCAACGGTAACATGCTTTTTTTAAATTATTGATTCTCGTTTCTGGTAACATAGAGTAGACGTCCCCAATTAATATTATAGATAAAATTTAAAATATATATTCATAACTTTTATTCATATTTTTATTAACATAATTTTGAGAAGGATTCTAGATAATAAATGCAAATCGTAAAAAAATCATGTAATAGATAATTGTTCCATTCGATGGGCGTTGATTAGCAGACTGTTTCCATGCGTTGAATTCCAATGTTAAATGTCGATAAGATAACATGGAAGACTGTTCAATTCGCATGCCTTAATTTAGAAAAAAACAGTTGTACCGTTGAAGAAAAAAAACAATCCTACCGTTGAAGAAAAAAAAACAATCGTACCGTTGAAGGAAAAGCAATTATATATGAGCGTTTATTTAGACACTTTGCAGAGTCAATTTGATGAGATTGAATGCTAGTGTGAATTTTTGGTAATCGATGAGATTGAATGCTAGGCTGCATTTTTTCCAGATGTTTGCCATGCCTGTAATATCAAACAGTAGTACTTCAAAAACTGTTTATTTAGACTTGCTAGTGAACAATCTTCTGATATGCAAGTCGACAAATTGATAGTGATGAAATTCAAGAATCTCCCGTACTTTCTCACCATAAGCATTCCTTAGTTAGACTTGTTTGTTTAAAAGAATCAATCGTGCATCAGAGAACGCAAGGCAAGAAATGCGAAGAGAATCGTGTATCGTGTAACAATGCAGAGGCAATATTTACCAGTTTACAAGATGCAATCCACAGATTTTTTCCTGTGATTTTATAGATGATGATTTTGTCGATGCTTGTGTTGGAATCACGCGGGCCAGAATGGAAGGCAAGGCTTAGCTTTTTAGGTGCATGAATCTTCTTCATTGTTTTTTAATGATTTAGTTTCTCATAGTGTTAAATCTGAAATTTATGCTATATTAAGGATCAGTTCACTATTATTCTTTAAATTGTCACCCTGTTTATTCTTTAAAGGTGTGGACAACAAAAACTAATCCTCGTTCACCCTCGGTGTCTCAATTGAGTCCAGCCTAAAAAGATGCAATCATTGGTTTACAAGATTGTATGTGAAATTGGCAAATGAGATATATGTAAATATTTGTGGACTCTTCAGATTAGTATCCCATCTTCAATTTCCCAAACCTAGAGACCTAGGAAGTAACAAAGAAGACCTGCTTCGGTCGGTTTAAAGTGGCTAATTAGAATGAAGACCCATAAGAGTTTAGTACAGTGATTTTTGTGCACTTGAATTGGAAGATTTTCAATTGACACAAACTGTAAGAAGAGATGTGAAGATATGAGGGCAGTCATTATAAGCATAGCACCATATCGTTGCACAACGAGGTTCTCCTACTGATAGTAGAGCTCCTAGGATTAGGGAAAAAATATAATTTACTGTTGACCATTATCCCCATTCGTCACTTCTGAAAAATGTTGACCAGAGTAGAGACGACCTGAGCCGCAGATGAAATGGCTTCAGTAATTCACAGGCCCAAAGAACTCCTTGATGCTCCCATCCATCAATATTAGTTTCCTGTCAATAAGTTTAGAGGCTTTTCAAGATACTGACTATTGTCAGAAGACGTGCAGCCTACTATCTCACTGCATTTCAGAGGCTGACAAAACTCCTTTCTGCTCCCATCCATCAAGATCCTGACCGCTATCAGAAGACATGCAGCTCCCCATTTGCAAATGAATTCTGTTACCAGTAAAACAGGGCTACCAGGTTTCAAAGGAGTAAGAATCTGCCTCCTATTTTATAACATGTTTTTCCTTAAGATATATGCTATCCAGATGGAGGAATATGAAGAAGATTTCAAGCAACATGAAAATCAGATAACCATTGAATGCAAAGTGCGTAGTAGAGTATAGCTGATAGATACGGTCAGTCACTTGATAAAAAATTAGGCGAACCAACCTCTAAGTGTATATTGGCTTTCTAATTGCCCCGTGTAAAGTATGTCATTAATGTTATTTTTACATAATTTTTCATGGATGCGAAAATCTTACATTCAGATAATGGCATAATCTGTATTTGGATATCCCATATGCTTTGGTTTGGAATGGCATGTGGAGCATGCCAGGGGATAATTTTGACAGTGTGTAACACAACATGGTGAGATGGGTAGGTTTTATTTAGTTCTAGTGTAGGAAAAAGATGTTAAATGGAAAATGGCCTCATGCTCAAAAATGTCTCACACTTTGGAAGCGAAGTAGATCATACTGACTGAGGGAAGATCTAAAACTAGTTTAGTATCATGAAACATGTTTCTCGACATCAGCCCCTCTAATCAGGTATGCACAGTTCTCCAAATTTCACATACTTTTCCATCATTTTGAGCCCTTTCGCCAGCATGCTAATTTAGTCAAGGTCTATTTATTATGGCATCTACACTCTTTTATCACCATATTTGCATTATGCTATTCTATGCAACTTAAAAGCATAGAAATTTTGCATTATTTTGGTTATTTTACTTGTGGTAGTTGTTGGCGTCCCACCACCATGGATATTTCTCCTATCAGAATGCGCATAGCTCTGCCTACCCCAAATGAAGAGCTTCCTAAATCGGGTGACTTTTTACGAGTCATGCTCAGTAGAAATTTTTTCCTTGTGGAGGGAACAAATATCATTGATGCCTACCCCCTTCTTATCTACCCTACCCAAGTCGCTAATATGTTTCTAACAACCATGACAGAAGCACCCTTATGGTTGCTAATCACATGATCACCAGCTTTGAAAAAATTACAGAGCTCATTCACCTATAAACTCTCCTTGTTAGATTCAATGTGGATATTGTCATCCTTTATTTTTTCCATCCGTCCCAACAAACAATTTTACTGGTGAAATTCTGTCAAACAGTTCGCATGCTTTAACTATGGTTATAGATTTCTTAAGGCATTGTATCGGACAGTTCGCGTGCTTTGGCTATTGTCAGAGATTTCTTTCAAGCATTGTATCAAACAGTTCATGTACTTTGTCTGTGGTCACAGATTTCTTTAAAGCGTTGTATTAGACAGTTCATGTGCTTTGGCTATGGTCGCAAATTTCTTTAAAGCATTATGTCAAACAGTTGATACTCCTAGTATATGGGTGTATTTCTTTGAGGAATTTTGTTCATACACCATTATAGCAGTGAATTATGTTGCTGAAAGAATCATCCTTCATGACTCTTAGAACTCTACAATTAAGAAGAATGAAAGAGCTGTCAAAGTCGTGCTGGGTAATGTTTCTACCCTCCAATGGATTTTTTGCATTGTTTGTTTGAGATTTTGGTTTTGCATTTAGTAATTTATGTTTCTATTTGAGTGGATATTTCATGTGTTATTAGCTAGGGTTTTTTTTTTCCTTTCCACATTCAAAATAGGTTTTTGATGTCATTTTCTTTTGGTCTTAGTCGAATGCATTAACATTATCATCCAGTCCCTTTTCACTGTCATTTTCTTTTATTTCCAAGGCACTCTCAAGTTGCAAACCCTAACCTCCATATGAAACGAAAGATCTTTTGCCTATATTTGTTCGTACATTTTTGCTTAATCCAGGCTATTATTCGAATCTGACATAGCCATCGGATCTTAAAAAATGTATATACCTAACCATATCTTCATGAAATCACGGATATGATTCCCGATTGCAAGAGTTATAACTTTGGAGTAGCAATGGTCCTCATTACACACTACAATCAAAATTCAAGACTATGAGTCAATTTATTTTCAAAGTTTGAAAAATTGCCTTGCGTATAGTACAAAGCTCTTCTTCTTCTCCTCCTCCTTCCCCACCATAAACATTCCCGACCTGACTGTACAAATATTCTAAGAGACTATTTTAACAAATTAAGTTTGATACAGACAAATCATATGTAGGGTAGAGAGAAAGAGAGGAGTGAGGGGGCGAGGGCGAGGGTGAGGGTGAGGTGGAGGGGGAGAGAGAGAGTGAGGGAGGAGAGTGAGAGAGGAATTGGAGAGGAAGAGGGAAAGAGAGTGGAGGAGGGAGAGGGGAAGAGACAGGAAGGGGAGAGAGGAGAGGAGAGGGGAGGTAGAGAGAAAGAGAGGGAGGAGGGGGAGAGTGAGAGGGGGAGGGGGAGAGGGAGGAGGAGAGGGTGAGGGCGAGAGTTGGGGGGGGGGGGGGGGGGTTGGAGAGGGCGAGGGCGAGGGCGAGAGTGGGGGGGAGGTAGGGAGAGAGGAGGTGGAGAGGGAGAGCAGGGGAGAGTGAGAGGGGGAGGGAAAGGGGGAGAGAGGGGGTAGTGGGTGAGAGAGGGGGAGTGATGGTAGAGAGGGAGAGCGAGGGTAGAGAGAAAGAAAGGGGGGGAGAGGACGAGGAGAGAGGAAGAGGGAAAGTGTCACGACCCCGTCAGTGCTAACCTTTACAATTATTTGACAAATGAACTAAAGTGTGGTCTTTTGCTATTATATATCATTTATTTTATTTCTTGAGGATATTTGATTACTCCGAGACGAATCATTTTATTCTCTTTTGTTATCTAGATTTTCAATTAAAGTTCATTTTCTATATCTATTGTACATTATTATAATTTAATGATTTTTATGTGTTCGTCTATATGTTCATCTTCTTAGACGATAATTATTTAAAACTTAAATTGAGAAATTAGTTATACATTTAGTCTAGACGTTCAATAAATAATATTATATATAATCATTAGCCATTATAAGTAAATAAATCAATATTTAAAAATATATATTGATTAAGATAAATAATAAAAATTATTGAAATAATAATGTTATACAAAAATTAAATTTATAATAAATAAATACCAATAATTAACAATACAAGGAACGTCATAAGTATTATTAATTTAAGCATCCTAAATAAACAAATCAATAAAAATTAAAGTCGCGTCTCTCTAAAGTATTAAAACAGCATATTGGAAGCCAAATAAAAAAAGAAGAAGATACAAACACCAAAACACCACGCACAGGCTGGAGAAGTATATACGCGTCCATCTCTAAGAGAATAGGAGACGTCAATGGTAAACGTGGCTGTTAAAGAGCTAAGCTTCAGTGCTAACAACCAACGTGGGCAGCTTGTAACAGAGACAAATCTGATCTTAGTTCATCCCAAAACGTTTTGGAAGAAGCAACCGCCTTACTAGCACCGACTAGAAATAATGTTAAATAGGGTTTGAGTCACGGTTTTAAGGCAGAGGAATTTTCGACTGGAAGAGAGTGGAGAATTAAAGAGAAAACATTCTCCAGGTGTGGACTTGCTGCTATCACTTGAAAATAACAGCAGACACTATACGTGGGTTCTAAAAAACAGAAGCAGATTTGAAAAAAGCTGGAATTGATTTAGGAAAATTGGGGATATCACTCTTACAGGTACCTTATGACCATTCAGATTTCATGCTAGATATTTATGGGCATTCTAATTTGAGTTGAGTATTAAATTGGTCTATTCTATATATCGTTTGGTTTTTGAAATGATGTTTCAATAGGATATTATTATTATTATACACTGTTGCAGATGTATTTAGTATATTATGTTTTAAACACTGCTGTAGATGTATTTACACTGTTGTAGATGTATTTACACTGCTATAGATGTATTTGGTATTATTATACACTGCTGCAGATGTATTTAGTATATTATGTTTTTAAACACTGTTGTAGATGTATGTAATATTATGTTTTAACGCTGCTGTAGATGTACTCGATAACATTATGCTATGCTTTACACTCCTGTAGCTGTGTTTAAGGTTATGTTTTGGCTCTGCTGTAGTGGTATTTAATGATACTCCCTTAGTCTAAAAGGATCATGGTAGTCCTCTTTAGATAAGAATTTTAATGTCATGCAATAAATTAATTAAACATTTTATTGTGTTGTGTAACAAACTACAAAACAGAATAGATACTGTATACTTCAAATAAAAATAAATAAAACGAGTATATTATGATTCAGAAAATAGTAGCAACATATATGATATTGCCCTATGACCAGCCTGGGTGCTGCTATAAATAAATTTATAGGATAGCGGCTCTGAATAAATATAATTGGTGATTATCCTCTCTAAGAACTTGGAACATTGTTACTAGTTTTAAGAAGGTTTGTTATTCTTCAATTTTGAATGGTTATGTTCTTTTAACACAGTTTTTAGGAATCTGAACAGCAACATTCACCAGAAACTAGTTGATGCAGGTTTACTTGAAAAGAACTTACCAACAGTTTAAGTTTCATAGAGAAAGTGCCGGGGCGGGCCCCCCCCCGATTGATTGCCCAACTTAAAACCAAGTTGAGGTTATCAGTTAATAAGCTTTTGGTTGTCAAGTGCTGAACTCATGTTGAACTCTAAAGAACTTAGGAAAAATTAGTTCTATATCAATAAAAGGGGAGGAAGTAGGATACTTGCGCATAGGTAAACCTTACACATGGTTAAACTATAACCTTGAATCAAGTATTGCTGATATTTATATCGAATAGCTCAAATATCAGTAACCCAAACTCCAGTCTTTCACCAGCACCTAAAATATCAGTAACCCAAACTCCAGTCTTTCAAGTTCCAATATATCAAGCTCCCTTAAATCCACTAATGGCCCAACCTAGAGTACATCCTTTTGTAGCTTTTAATCAAGGTAGCCCTTTAAATTTGCAGCAGCATGATGATATACCTATCTCAGCCCTTAAAAGTCTGCCTACCTTTACAGGAGAAGATCAAACATCAACCATTGAGCACATAAGAGATGTGGCATCCCTTTGTGGCCTGCATCATATTACTCAAGATAACGTTGCTGTGAGATTGTTGGCAGCCTCTTTTAGAGGCAAGGCATTGCAATGGTTTAGAAGTTTGTCGGTTGGCTCTATTGTTGATTGGGATGCATTAGGTCAATCCTTGACCAATCAGTTTGAAGACAAATCAGACCATTTATCATTAGTTGAGCACCTAACTACTATCAAAAGGGCACCTCAAGAATATATGATGGATTTTAACTTCAAATTTCAAAGAACTTGGCAAAGAATACCAGCTACTATTAGGCCATCCAGTCAACATGCCTTCCTATATTATTTGAGAGCCCCTCAATAGTGATATCTCTGTTATGATCCAATCAATGGGTGGGAATAATTTACCAGCAGCTTATGACCTTGCTATAAGAGCTGAGAACAGTCTAATTCAAGCTGGGAAGATAGCCCCAAGGCCCCCAATGCTTATTTTTCCAGAGCTTTATCCTGTTCCTGAAGTAATTCCAATCTTGGCATCTATTCCACCTCTCCCAACTCCTCCTCAACAGGTTGCCAACCCAGTTGTGAATCAATCCCAAGAGCTGACTGAGATTAAAAATGCCTTGCAAACAGTTACTAATGAGCTGGTTAGTCTAAAAAAGCAACAGTCCCAGCCTTACCAGCAACCCTATCAACAACCTTACCAGCAGCCCTATCAAAATCAGTACCAGTAGAACAAGCCCCGATACCAACAAGGCCAGCAAGGCCAAGCAAGAAGTTATAACCAAAAGACCAACCATCCTTATAACCCTAACATCCCTAGTGCTTCTAGGGAATTGGTGCCTGTAGCTCATAATAACATGGCACAAGATTACCAATGGGGCTGCCCTTGCAATCAGCAACATATCCAGGGGATGTGCCCAAGTGGCTATGCACAAGCCCTCATGGTGCAGAACAATGCGATGATGCCGCAGGAGATGGTTCAACAACCAGGAATCCATCAGGATCTAGCTGTTACTACAAATGAAATCCAGGCTCCTGAGGCAACATTGATGAACTTTCAAAAAGAAGATTTTTGTGGAGTGATATCTTCACCTAATGATGATTCAACCCACACTCCTATTGCAGCCAATATGAGATCTAAGAAGAAGGCTTTAGAGGCAAAGCAGGTGGCCTCTACCAGTCAGTCAGATCCTATTAAGAATCTGCCACCTAAACTGGTTCAAGTTTCAGCTATAGACTAGTCAATAGAAACAAATGAACCAGCTAAGGTGACTACTCAGTTGGTGCCTACACAAGCTAAGACTATTGTTCCAAAGGGGCAACCTAAGGTGAATTTGGGCTCTTTCAATATAGTAGAACAAATGAAGAAGACATCAATCAATGTTCCTTTGATTGACACTCTGGCAATTCCTGGACAAAAGGAGCTGATGTTGAATGAATTGGCTAAGATCTCATCTTGCCAAGGAGCTATTTTGGAGCAGCCTAAGGTCTTGATGGCTGGAACCCCTCAAGAAGATTAGCAAAAGGAAGAGAGTAGTTCACAGCTAGCTGTTGTTTCTCAGGTTAAACCTCCTCCTTTCTATCTAACTCCTATTGTTGGAAATCATTTAATCCATAACTGCATGATAGATTCGGGAGCTAGTAGTTCTGTGATCTCTAAACAGTTGGCAGATTTATTAGAGTTACCCTATGAGCCATTAAATAAGCCTGTTGTCCAGCTTGATGGGTCATCGGTCAATACCTTGGGAGTTATTAAAGACCTGAGCCTCAC
Source organism: Chamaecyparis obtusa (assembly GCA_027943335.1). Lineage (NCBI taxonomy): Eukaryota > Viridiplantae > Streptophyta > Pinopsida > Cupressales > Cupressaceae > Chamaecyparis > Chamaecyparis obtusa. The sequence goes on from BSBK01005120.1 coordinate 54,545, forward strand.
TCTTCATGAATGTCCTACCTTTTCCATCCCTCAAGATGTCTATGTTATTGATTTGCCTCCTCTTTTTGCTATTTGTTTGAGTAGAGATTTCACTGCTAGGATAGGGGGATATCTCTCAGCTGATTGGTCTCACTTATATTTTAAGACAAGGTATGGAGCCAAGGTCAGGATTAGATCTAAGCCTTTTGCAAAAACCCATGTTGAACCATATACCCCAAGCCCTGTAAATGCTAATTTGATGTATCATGATCAAGAATCAATTGATTTTGAGCCTGAGATCAGTGATAGAAAGTTTCCTGACATAGCACTAGATGAGTGGGCTGAAAAAAATTTAGAAAATGAGGATCCTTTCAGAAATATAGATGTGGCTGGCATTGGAGCATTTATCATTCATGAAGGAGATATTGTGATGCCAGAATTGATTAAAAAGGAGAACAAAAATTCTACCAACCATGATGATGGTTTGTGGCAACTTTCTTTTGATGGGGCCAGAAGCAAAGTGGGCTCAGGTGGAGGTGTTGTCCTGATTTCTCCAGAGGGAGAAAAATATTATTCTGTTGTATGTTTTTCTTTCAGCTGTACCAATAATATAGCAGAGTATGAGGCATTGATACATGGTTTGGAATGGGCAAGACAAAGAGGAATCAAGAACCTGAAAGTGACTGGTGACAGTGAGTTAGTGGTCAATCAGATCCATGGCACTAATCTCACAAAGAATGACACATTGAAGATGTATAAACACAGAGTTTGGGACCTGATAGAAGGTTTTTGCACCTTTAATATAGTTGTTGTCCCTAGAAATCAGAATACACAAGCAGACAAGTTGGCTACCATAGGAGCAGAATATGATATTCCAAAGGGCGTCTCTGATCCTAGCTCTCAGCATGTGAAGGTCCTGGTAAGACCATCTATACCAGATAATCAAGTAAGCTAGCAAGTTTTTGAGAATGATGAGCAAATTGTTAATTTTCTTATTGAAGAAGCTGAATTTTCTAGAGTGAACCAGAACAAGCATGCTCATCAATATGATGATCAAATGTTACAGCTAAAAAACAATAGATTGCCTAAAGGATTGGTCACACTTGAGTCTGTATTCAATTTAGATGATCAACTCAGAGGTGACAAGGCTAGTATGACAGTTAAAGAGGAGCACTACCAATCTGTGGAGGTCCTCAAAAACAAATTTCTCAAGTTAGGAAAGGTATGCACTCATTTTGAAACACAAGACTTTGTTTCATTATGCCAGGAGTTTAGTGATGTATTTGCTTGGGAATACTATGATTTGAAGGGATTTGATCCTCATCTAGCCCAATACACCATTGAACTAGAGCCCCAAGCCAAGCCTGTAAGGCAGAAACAAAGGCCTATTAATCCCAAGTTAGAGGTCCTAATGAAAGAAGAGTTGAGAAAAATGATTCAAGCTAATATTATCTTTCCTATTAAACATACCTCCTGGGTCTCAAACTTAGTGCCAATTAGGAAGAAGAATGGTGAGATCCGATTGTGTGTAGATTTTAGAGATCTTAATAGGGCTTCCCTAAAGGACCATCACCCATTACCATCTATGGAGTAGATTTTATAGTATATTTTTGGATCTAACAGATTTTCTCTATTAGATGGCTTTTCTGGTTATAACCAGGTCTTGGTAAGAGAAGAAGATCAATACAAGATAGCTTTCACTGCCAAATGGGGCACCATGGCATACAGAAAGATGCCATTTGGGTTATCAAATGCTGGTGCCACATTCCAGAAAGCCATGGAGATGGCTTTTGCTGGCTTAATGAATAGATTTGTTCTGGTATATCTGGATGATATAACCGTCTTTTCAAAGGACACAGAGGACCACTTGATACACCTTAGATAGATTTTTGAAAGATGCAGAGAGTTTGGAGTCTCATTGAATCCAAAAAAATGTATTTTTGTTGTTCACAAGGGAAGATTATTGGGACATATTGTCTCCAAAAGGGGAACAACTATTGATCCTGAGAGGGTGAAGGCCATTCTAGCTCTCCCCTTGCCAGCTCACAAGAAGGGATTGCAGAGTTTCTTGGGAAGGATCAACTTTTTAAGAAGATTTATCCCAAATGTTGCTGCACTCTTGAAGCCTATGACTCAGATGCTCAAAAAGAATGCAAATTTTCATTGGACTAGTGAAGGAAAAAGGAGCTTTGAAGAAATCAAGGAAGCAATTGCATCTGCTCCCACATTGGTAAATCCTGACTTCTCTAAAGATTTTATATTATATGCTTTTGGGGATAAAGATAGCATTTCTACCATTTTAGTTCAACATAATGCTGAGAATCAAGAATAGCCAGTAGCTTTTTATAGTTAGGGCCTAGATGGCTATGAGCTAAATTATTTTCCTGTAGAAAAGCATGTATTGGCCATTGTGAGAAGTCTAAAGAAGTTTAGACATTTGTTGTCTAACAATACAGTGCACTTGATGGTTGCACATCCTTGCATAAAGGACTTTCTATTGAACAAAGACCTAAGTCATAAGAGAGTTGGCTGGGTCACCAAAGTTATGGAATATAATTTGCAGATCAAGGTGACCAAACTAGTTAGAGGAAAAGGACTATGTGAACAACTTAATGAGAAAGTTTCAGATGCAGACCAGCAAGAGGAAGATGTTGTTTTGATGAGTCATGAAGCTAGACAGAACTCAAGCTAGATAATAGAAATGAAGTGCTATCTTGCCACTGGCCAGTGTCCTCAAAACCTTGGGAGAAGTAAAAGAAGGTACTATAGACTCCAGGCTATTCCTTTTGTTGTTATTGATAATGTCCTTTATAGAAGAGATCATGCTGGTGTTTTATTAAGATGTGTTGAAACTGATCAAATTGAGAAAATACTAGAGGAATTTCATGATGGGAGTTTTGGTGGGCACTTTGCCGCCAGAACCACTGCTCTTAAGATTCTAAGAGCCAGATATTACTGGCCTAGTTTGTATCAGGATGCTTTTGATTGGGTTAGAAAGTGCAAAAATTGTGCCTTGTTTACTGGAAAACAAAAGCTGGTTGCACTTCCCCTTCATCCTGTTGAAGTTGAGCAACCTTTTCCAAAGTGGGGTCTGGACTTTATTGGACCTATCAATCCACCATCCAATCCTGGGCACAAATGGATACTCACTGCAACAAACTACTTTACTAAGTGGACAGAAGCAGTAGCACTAAAGGAAGCTAATGAGACCTTTGTGTTGAACTTTTATCAAGATATTATATCCAGATTTGGTACTCCTGATTCAATTATATCAGATAATGCTATGGCTTTCCTGGGAACTAGGGTTTCAGAATGGGCACTCAAGCATGGAATCTTTTTAAGTACTTCTAATTATTACCCTTAGGGTAATGGCCAAGCGGATTCAACTAATAAGAACTTGCTCAGAATAATCAGAAGAGTCATAGAAGGAAACCAGAGAGACTGGCATAGCAAGTTGAAATTAGCCTTGTGGGCTGATAAGATAACTCCTAAGAGGGCTAATGGTAATTCACCTTACACATTGGTATATGGAAAGGAGGCCAGGATTCCTTTGTCTACCGAGCTACCTACCCTGTGTCTGATTAAGGAGATTGATCTCATACAGGAGGATGCTATGCAAGTTAGGTTGGCAGAACTTATTGAATTAGAAGAGACAAGAAAGATGGCATTTGGAGGCCTAGAGGCTCATCATGCCTAGGTTAAGAAGAGTTTTGACAAGAAAGAAACATCCAAAGTCTTTAAGGAAGGAGACCTAGTTCTCAGGTGGGATGAAGCCAAACACAAGCCAGGAAAACACACCAAATTTGATGCAATCTGGACTGGACCTTTTGGCTAGCATGGATGGAGAGGAACTGCCCATTCCAGGGAATGGGATTCACCTCAAAGCTTGCCTCTGAGGTTCTTTCTACCCTGTATTCTAGTAGTGTTAGATGGTTTTGGCTTTCAGTTTTCCCTAAGTACTTAGCACAGGTTGTTCCAGTTTGATTTTTACTTTCAGCTTGCAGTTAGTTGAGTTTTGGTTAGCAATAAGCTTGAATAGTGTCAGGCAGTCAGTTCTTTTGTTGGAAGAAGGAGTTCTATTTTGGTTGGGGTTTGTTCAATTGTTAACGACTCTGTGCCCAATGGATTTCTTCAAGGCAGCTGGTCAGATGCTTAGCAGGCAAGCACTCCAAAGAGGTCGCCAGAATGTTGTCATATTTTTGACACATTTTAAGAGCCTAATTACTAGATGAGCTACAGTAACCTAGTTTGCATTATTATGTGGTCTGGATTAATTTTGTGTTCATTTCATTGCAATACATGGAAAAGAAAAGGAAATGAATTGCATCTGCACCTACACATACATCTATCTGTATCATTTTTGTTCTAAGCAGAAAAGTAAAAGGAGCTGAAAAGGAAAGAGCATCTATCTAGGCTTATATAGGCCGTGAGCATAGCCTTTACCAGAAATAAATGAATAAGTGTAAATATACATTAATTAAGAGGTGGTATTGGGGGTACCAGACATTGCCTGGTAATGAGGTGTTGATTCTTCTATCTGCCCAGTGTGCTCCCATGATCCAGAACCTGCAAAAGAAGAAGAAGAAGTTTTGGGGTTAGATCCAATGGATCTAAACAATTCCTGATATCACAATACAATAATGCATACACACACTCAGTCATGCACCTCTAACAAAGGTTGTGCTCAGGGCATGTGCATGAGAGCAATCCAAAGAACCAAAAGAGGCACCATGTTTTCACTGATGTGTTTGTTTCATGTGCAGATATAGGGGAGCTGATCCATAATGATTCCGTGAATGACCTAGGCCCTTGATGCAGATCATGATAGAAAAAATATAGGTTTCCTATTAGGTGATTGCATCAAGGGCCAAGAGCACACACTGTATACATATGGGGAACAGACAGATGATCCAGCATCAATCAATGAAGAAATGAAATAGAGGACTTTATGGCATCAAGAACAAAACAGAGCCATTAGCAGAGTACACGAGTCTATGGATCAGACAGGGCACTCTGTTTCATAGGTGTTCAGATGGCACATCTATCAAAAGCACACATCCTCATAATTAGATAAGTACAATAGATGATGCTCAAGATAAGCTTCATTTAGGGTGTAAATATGTTTCATATCTGCATTCTATGATGCTATGACATGAAAATTGTAATCTGCATTGTGAGCTAATGGAAAGCTCAACACATCATGAATATGTAAAACATGTGAGCATGGTATCATATGAATGAAAAGTGATTGAACATGCCCTCGGGTTCAAGACTCAGTGATAATGCTAACATCGATAAGAATGCAGAGGATGAATATACATGCCTGACATAGTGCTAGCACAGACAGTATGCATAGAAGCATCAATAAGGAAACAGTGAACATATATATATTGCTATGTTTTCTCAGGCTGTATATATACATCAAATCAAATTAGTGCCAAATGGCCATGAGTGTTGGGTATACAACAGTAAGGAATGTGTATCAATTGAGGTCCTAGCAATAGCTCACAGGACATCAAGTCTCTACATGGTGCCATTAATGACAGTAAGCACCTAAATGTTTTTATACAGTAGCAAAGCCATATCTCATATATTTCAATAAAATAGTACATCAACTGTCAATAACACTAGGACATCAACAGCAACATCAGTTCAGGGATGCTCTCGGCTTCCAACAAATAACAGCAGAATATGAATGAAGAACATTTGCAATCGCAATGTTATAGATACAAGTTAAATTGATACAGTGCCCAAGATAGCCTCTCGGCCCTGATACATTCGTGGGTGTTGTGGTAGTAAACATTGAAAAGTGAACATGTATATAGTACATAAACAGCATCACTTCAATGCTCGAGCCTCTCATATACACGACAGCGCTATTATAGCAATTGAGCCTTAGACAATGGAGCATCTTGTTATATTACAAGTGTATGATAATGTAGAAAACCCTAGCCTTGCTCATGGGTTATCAAAATAACAATGTTCATGTTAATATGCAATGGAGCCTAAATTCAAACCAATGACCTCAAGAATATAGCATAACAGTGGCAACAAGATAATAAAGCAATGCATTAACACAAAAATGTCGAGCATGTGATCTCAGGCCATGAATCACCCACAACTACAGGCATTAACAAACAACATAATATGATGCCCTAGCCAGTTTCTCAGGCTGTATAAGTATTGATCACACTAGTAAAGTGGCATCAGGCTCGTGTGTAAACAGTGAACACAATACTCTCAATACAAACAGAAAAAGCAATATCAAATGCCTTCATCGAAAATAGAGACAACCATGCCCAAGTTTTCACAGGTTTCATTCAATATCAACCTTTTAGTAAATACAGTATCAGCAATGATGATGCCCTAGTTCAGCGAATGTGTAAAGAAAACCGTGAAAGGATATGAAATGAACAATGTATTGATGCTATAGAGGAGCAACAATATATACAGTAACAGAGAAATCAAATGAACCAGTGTTGTGCCCCTAATGCCATCAATCACAAAGAAGGATAAACAGAGAATTTAGAAGTACCAATATACAATGTTGTTGATGCCCTAGTTTCTCGGGCTTATTCAAACAAGAGTGATTCAATAATGTGCCCTAGCATTTGGATCATCGGGCCTGTTAAAACAATGCAGAGAATGGCAATTTGATAGTGCCCTAGCCCAAGTTTGACAGGCTTCAAACAGTAAACACATAGCCATAATAGCGGATTCAAGACTATTAATATTGAAAACAAAATGCATGATTGCAATCATAGTGCCCGGGTTTGTAACAGTGACCCAAGAATATAACATTATCAACAAATGCAATCAATGATGAAGAAAAATAGTGCTATGCCATGTAATAACCAGTGCCATTTCAGAATACAAAGAAATGCAGTAAAATGAAATGTATCATGATAGTGCCTACCTCGATATCAAGTTGATGATGATGCTGTGGATGTTTCTATTTCAAAAAGAGGAAAGTTGCTATCCGGGTTGCAGTGAAGTTCAGTAGATGCCAGGTGTCGAGTTGTAGTGGTTGTGTAAATAGAAAAGATACCATTTTCATTCGAGCGTTTCCATAATGACACATACCATTCTTTCATCTCCCCTTTTCCCTAGGGTTGAGAATTATTCAACTCCCTTTGCTAGATTTTCTCGGCCATGGGTCATTTTAATGTAAAGATGTTAATATAGTTATCTCTTTTAGAGATAAATATATTAATTATTTTGATAGGTGCTCAAGAGATAAGTATTATATCAAAATCATGTATTTTAGCATGGGGGGGCTATTATGTTCAAAATGTTTATGTCATGTGGATTAAATTAAAGTGTAAATATTTTAGATATTTTCCTCAATTTTTGAGTTGAGAATATCTCAAAATATATTTAAAATCCACTTGATTTTAGGGGGAATATTTTTTAATGTTATAAGTCAATGCAAGAGCCTCATTGTAAGATATTTGACATGTGGCATTTTATAAGCCTTGTCAAAATATCATTTACTTTGCATGACTTAGTGGTGGGATAGTCTTCTTTTGACCATCTATTTTTAGGGCCCCCACTTTTCCCATCCCCCTAAATTCTTAGGAATTGGGCATCTAAAATTCAGAGTGATGAGATCATGGCTGAGACCTTTCTATTCTTGGCGAGGAGTGGTCTTTATTGCAGATTCTCCAAATTTCCTATATATTCCTCTCACTTAGGTGATAGAAGGGGTTCTTCATTCCCTCATTCTCAGGAGGTGAATTTTGTAGCTCTTGTGAAGCAATCTGATATTGTAGCTCCTTTTATTCCAGCTAATAGAAAATTTGTTCCCTTCTTTTTCTATAGTTTGTGAGTTGGTTGATGAACTTAGTTTTTATGTATTGTGATTGATTCTGATCCTTTACATCATAGTATGTTCATTTGATTATTTTGCAAGCATTGGTTTCCTTGGAGGTTTTCAAATCTATGTGCATCTAACTGTGTTGAGTTGTGAAAATTATCTTTCCTTCTCATTCACATTCAGCACCTGATTATTTTTCTAAAAAGAAAATCAGATTTGGAAGAGTTGTGGAGTTCTTGTTATGTACTGGAGTTATATTGTGAGTTGGTTTCAGATTGTGGATCTACTCAGTTTGGTGAATCACCTAAGTTAGATTTAATTTCTCTCAATTTTATGCAATCCCTCTATCCCTTTCCTTTCAAAGTTAGTACAGTTCAAGTGATACAAACGGGGAAGCCGACCCTTAATCCAGAGGTCTATTCTCAAGAAGCAGTCCCACATCTTGAGAGTATTCCCATGTTTCACGAGATTGCTGAGTCTTATACTTATCCATCATGGGTGCAATCCCCAATGACAACAGTTAGTGTGAGTGTATTCAAGGGGCCTTGATCCCATGGATATGGGTATGTAGGTAGCCTGGTAGGTGAAGGATACCCTAGTGCACAGGTTCCTTGAACACAATTATAATTAAAGTAGTTTCAACTTAAAATTCAAGTCAAGATATGAGCTTCTTAACTTATTTAACTAAAGAGTGGTTCTCAAGAAGGTATCTATACTCGGTCGGATGCCCAAAATCCGAGAGGGGGTATAGAACTTAAAATTAATCTCGGTGGTCTGCACCTGGCCGTAAGCCTAGAATCCAAGGAAGGGTACAAATCTGACATTATGTCCTTGCTAAGAACCTTGGCACAATCTTGGGTAGATTGTGAAAATTCTTGTAGGATACTCTAGATCCGGATGGTCTCAAAGAGTGTAAGTCTCTGATCAAAGCACTAAGTTTTTCCTATCTTTATGAAACCATCCCGGATGGATGAAAGAACGATCTTTTTATTGCCCAAGACAGAAGAGTCCGGAAGGCTAAGTTAAAGTTTTGTCCCGAATGGACTCATTTAAAAATCTATCTCCTGAGTAATCAATGATTAACCTTAACAAGTAAGTAAAAAAAAAAACCTTGTATTTAAGTTGTTTATTTTAGTAAAGTCTCTAGTTATTTCAGTTATTATTATTCTTAAGACAAGGTTGGTCTTTACATAAAGAGAGTGGGGGAAGGGGAGAGCGAGGGTAGAGAGGAAGAGAGAAAGAGAGGGGGAGGGAGAAGGGGAGAGACAAGAGGGGGAGGTGGAGGGGAAGATGCGAGGGGAGGTAAAGAGAGAGAGGGAGGAGGGGGAGGGTGAGGTAGAGAGAGAGAGAGAGAGTGACGGGAGGGGGAGAGGGAGGGGGAGGGGGAGGGGAGGTAGAGAGAGAGGGAGGAGGGGGTGAAGGTGAGGTGGAGGGGGAGAGAGAGTGGAGGGAGGAGAGGGAGAGAGGGAATGGAGAGGAAGAGGGAAAGAGAGATGGGGAGTGATAGGAGAGAGAGAGAGAGAGAGAGAGAGAGAGAGAGGGCAAGGGTGGGGGTGGAGGGGAGGTAGAGAGAGGGGAGGTGGAGAGGGTGAGAGTGGGAGGGGGAGGGAGAGGGGGAGTGACGGTATAGAGGGAGAGAGAGGGTAGAGAGGAAGAGAGAGAGGGGGGAGGGGTTGAGGTGGAGGTGGAGGGGGAGAGAGAGGGGGGAGGAGAGAGGGAGTGGAGAGGAAGATGGAAAGAGAGTGGGGAGCGAGAAGGGGAGAGATAGGATGGGGAGGGGGAGAGGAGAGGGGAGGTAGAGAGAGAGGGAGGAGGGGGAGAGTGAGAGTGGGAGGTGGAGAGGGTGAGGGTGAGAATGGGGGGAGCAGGAGAGGGCAACTGAGATGGCGAAGGTTAGGGTGAGGGTGAGAGCGGGAGTGTGGGGGTGAGAGGGGGTGAGAGGGGGAGGGAAAGTGGGGGGAGCAGGAGAGAGCAAGGGAGAGGGAAAGGGAGGGGGTGAGGGTAAGGGTGAGGATGAGGGCGAGAGTGGGGGGGAGTGAGATGGGGGTGAGAGGAGGAGAGAGGGGGGAGAGAGGGTGGTAGTGGGGGGTGAAGGTAGAGAGGAAGAGAGAAAGTGAGGGGGGAGGAGGGGAGGGCGAGGCTGAGGTGAAGGAGGAGAGAGAGAGTGGGGGGAGGAGAGAGAGTGGAGAGGAAGAGGGAAAGAGAGTGGGGGAGGGAGAAGGGGAAAGAGAGTGGGGGAGGGAGAAGGGGGGAGAGAGAGAGAGGGGGGGGAGAGGGGGAGGGGGAGGGGGAGGAGGAGGAGGAGAGGGCGAGGGCGAGGAGAGGGGGAGGAGGCAAGGGCGAGGGAGAGGGAGAGGGTGAGGGTGAGGGTGAGGGTGAGAGTGGGGGGAGGTAGAGAGAGAGGGGAGGTGGAGAGGGGGAGGGAGAGGGGGAGAGAGGGGGAGTGACGGTAGAGAGGGAGAGGGTAGAGAGGAAGAGAGAAAGAGAGGGGGAAGGGGTGAGGGGGAGAGAGAGGGGAGGAGAGAGAGAGTGGAGAGGAAGATGGAAAGAGAGTGGGGGAGGGAGAAGGGGAGAGACGGGATGGGGATGGGGAGAGGAGAGGGGAGGTAGAGAGAGAGGGAGGAGGGGGAGAGTGAGAGGTGGAGAGGGCGAGGGCAGGAGTGCGAGGAGCGGGAGAGGGAAAGTGAGAGGGTGAAGGTTAGGGTGAGGGTGAGGGCGAGAGTGGGGGGGTGAGAGGGGGAGGGAGAGTGGAGGGATCAGGAGAGGGAAAGGGTGAGGGTGAGGATGAGGGCGAGAGTGGTGGGGAGTGAGAGGGGTTGAGAGGGGGAGAGAGGGTGGTAGTGGAGGGGGTGATGGTAGAGAGGAAGAGAGAAAGAGAGGGGGGGGGGAGGGCGAGGGTGAGGTGAAGGATGAGAGAGAGAGTGGGGGGAGGAGAGGGAGTGGAGAGGAAGAGGGAAAGAGAGTGGGGGAGGGAGGAGGGGAGAGATGAGGGGAGGGGGAGGGGGAGAGACGAGTGGGGGAGAGGAAAGGGGAGAGGGGGAGAGTGAGAGTGGGAGGGGGAGAGACAAGAGGGGGAGAGGAGAGGGGATGTAGAGAGAGAGAGGGAGGAAGGGGAGAGTGAGAGAGGGGAGGTGGAGGAGGAGAGGATGAGGGCGAGGGCGAGGGTGAGATTAGGGGGAGGTGGAGAGGGTGAGGGTGAGAGTGGGGGGAGAGGGTGAGGGTGAGGGAGAGAGTGGGGGGGAGTGAGAGGGGGAGACATGGGGTAGTAGGGGAGACAAGGTGACTAGCGGTAGAGAGGGAGATCGAGGGCAGAGAGAAAGAGAGGGGGGAGAGGGCGAGGGTGAGAGTGAGGTGGAGGGGGAGAGAGAGTCGGGGGAGGAAAGGAGGAGAGGGAGTGGAGAGGAAGAGGGAAAGAGAGGAGGGGGAGGGGAGAGATGAGAGGGAGGAGGGGGAGAGTGAGAGAGAGGGGGAGGAGGAGAGGGAGAGGGCGAGGGTGAGAGTGGGGGGAGGTGGAGAGGGCAAGGGTGAGGATGAGAGTGGGGGGAGTGAGATGGGTAGTGGGGGAGAGAGGAGTGACGGTAGAGAGGGAGAGCACAGGAAGAGAGAAAGAGAGGGGGAGAGGGTGTGGGGGAGGGGGAGGGGGAGAGAGAGTTTGGGGAGGAGAGAGAGAGAGAGTGGAGAGGAAGAGGGAAAGAGAGTGGGGGAGAGACTGGAGGGGGAGGGGGAGATGAGAGGGGAGGTAGAGAGAGAGGGAGGGGTAGAGAGAGGGGAGGTGGAGAGGGAAAGGGCGAGAGTGGGGGGAGGTGGAGAGGGAGAGTGGGAGAGGGTGATATATATATATATATATATATATATATATATATATGGAGATGGTGTTTCGGTATAGGTATGATGCATTATGAATAATCCATGATGTATTTGAAGTTACAATATCCCTACATTTAATTATAAAGTTCTACATAGAATAACTTTGAGGTGGGTTGGAAATTATTAAAATATAGTAGATTCAATAGAATCTACATATTTATTTGGTAAAACATTATACCATTTAATTCACCACAAAGTGTAAAGTTCTAATGCTAATTTTGTGCCTAGAGAAATATTATTGGCTACTAGAGGCTTAAAAAAGTCAATTTATGCTTGTCACTCTTAGCACTTTATAAACAAGATTTCATGAATACTTTTTGTCATGAAATAAATAAGTTTTGATGGCATAAAGAAATGAGACATCATGTAAGTAGGGATTGCTCATAAAATAGACTTAACAAGTAGTGTTCTTTTAGCCAATGTCAACAACTTAATTTTTTATGAGGATAAATTAAATTTAATGAATGAAATCACTATATTCCAAAAGATTGTCATACTCAATAGAATAGAAAATTCAAAGAGAAGTTTTTGGACCATCCCTTTTATAGCTCAATAGGTTAATTTAATTTTACTCATAATGCCTGTAACAATGCCGATAAAGAACTATTTAAATTTACCCTTGATATATTGCTATGACACCTAGTAATTGTTATAAGATAACTTCTAACTAATTTCAAAGCTTATTAATAATTAGAAATATCAAATATTAAGGTATAATCTGCAAACAAAGAGTGAGTAATTGTAGCAACATTATCAATTAGCCTAATACATTTCTCTGAAACTTTCTATCACAATACTTCTACTTAATGTTTTTTCATAATGATGAAAATAAAAGGGGAAATGTGATCCCTTTGTCTTAAACCTTGTTAGGGGGAAATAAGCCAATTGGTAATCCTTTGATTTTTACTAAAAAATTTCCTAAAGATACTCTCTCAATAATTGATTTGCACGAATGAGAGCTACAAGCAAATTTATCTATAAATTATAAAAGAAAGTTCCAATTAAACTACTATAAGCTTTAATCATATATATTTTGATTTTCATAGCTAGGATGCTTCTCTTAATTATTAAATTCATGACCATATGAATAGCTTAAGATACTTCTTAAACTAACACATAAATCCCTTGCTCCATAGAAATAATATCTTAAATAATTAGAGATAGTATGCATTCTAGACCTTTCATAATAATCTTGTAAGTGGTATTCACAAGGAAATGAGATTGAAATATTTAGAAGTATTAGGATTATTTGACTTAACAATAAGATCAAAGAAATGGTTGTCCAACTTGTTAAGTATGTTATTATTCTTTCTATTGAAGCTTGTGAGTAATATTTAGGAATTGGAGGTTGACCCAAATATGGATGCTTTTCCTTATCTATCATCAGGGCAGCCATAGGGATGGGAATAGGTTATGATGGTTGGTGGCCAAAGGGGAAGCACTGATATAGGAAAAAGAAGGAAATGAAGAAGAGGACCCTAGATGACACCTTGAAGTTTTATATGGTTTGATTAAAAGGTCATCATGTAGCTGTAAAGGTCCTAAAGGTGAAGGTAAAACACAATTTAAATAAAAGCCTCCACAAAATATTATTATTTTTTATCTATTATATTGGATGATATGCATCACATTGTTATGTGGAAAATTAAGGAATTTATGAACAAAAAATGTGATTACTTTCATGTAATTTAGTCATGGGATTACCATTTCCACATGTAGCTAATCTAAGGTAGGATGATAGAGAAGAGGGTATCGAAGTACTTTAGTTCAAATTCAATTGAAAAAGTGAGGAAAATTAAAAGGAAGAACTCAGTCATCATGTGTCCCTGTACAAATTTTTAAATCATATTACTTATCTTGATAGAATTTCTTGATTTAGAGGCTTTACTTTGTAATAATATCAACCTTACTTTGTATGTTGATAATCAAGTTGTTGAAAAATGATTATAAAATTACCAGGAAGTGAGAAAAACCTAATTTAGTGTGGTTTCATTCAATGACCATGGGAAAAACTCTACTAACAAATCATCTAAAAGAGAAAATCTCTATAGAATCTAGTGAGACTAGAGACACATGTTTTATGGTCTCCTTTACTAATGCACTTATTAAAAATTGGCACCTTAAAGCTAGTGGATAAGGGAGTAGTGAGGATTTGTAGTGATAAATGACTACACCTACAATATGGAGGAATAATGGGTTGAGTGGTAGGTGTGGAAGCAAGTATGCTTTGTAGTTGACCAAGATTTCATTTAAGTTAATTTATGATGCAATATATAGTGTGCATGGAGGTGGTATAAATTTTTATATTATATGATGCATGATTAGTGGTCCCAAGAGATTGAGATGTGCCAAAATTTATTTTTTAGAATCCAAAAGTCAAAATGATAGGAGGTGGACATTTTTACATGATGAAAAAATATATTTTTCCAAAAATAACAATCATTTTAAAGAATTTTCTTTTATTATAATTGATCAAATTCAGAAAATATGTTGGCATAATTTACTAAAGCTAAGATACTTCTATTCAGATTTTGTCCTTGTGAGGAAATGATGTTATGTCGAGAAATGCACAAGTGAAAATAATGTACATTACAAAATAGTCAAGGATACCAATTAGCATGTCTTACTCTACACAATCCATATGCCGATAAAACAAAAGTTTTTCTATGTCCAATATTTATAAGTTTGCAAGTAATAATAAAAAGTGAAGGCTTAGATAAATTTGTGCATAACTTCAGGGTCAAAATGAAAAGTATTAGAAGGGAGGATTTTAATGATCTTGTGCATTTTGTGAAGGAAAATTTGTATAAATATTTGAAATTTTTTATATATGAGATTGAAATTGAAATTGAAAATCAAACGCCAATTGAAATCAATAATGTGGATGTATCATAGAAACACAATTGAGAAACAAACTCCTTTGAATGATAATGAAATGATTGGATATTTTTGAATGAAAAGTGATGTGCTAGACAATCTTTGTGCAATTGTTTCATGGAGATAAATTAGGACACACGCAAGTAGATTGTTTAGACAATATTTTATAATAAAAAAATTGGGGTTTCAATGTCAACTAATGTTACAACTGATTAAAATGACAAAAATACAAAAAGTGATAAAGAGGTTAGTCATTTATGTCAAAATCAAGAAGTATGAGTCTTTAAAATAAGTTGTATATTGACTATTGCTAGCATCTTTGATACAGTCAAAAAGAAAAGTCATTCTAAAGATAGGAATGGGGCACGACAAGAAATAACAATAGCTTTAGTAAACAAAACAATTTATGATAAAAGAATGATGACTAACATAAGTGGATATCTTAATATTCATTAGAAACTTTGGCAAGAGCTATAAAGAGAAGAGTTAACTTTGAAAAGTGATCTAACAACCCATTTGTGGATTTTTAGTGGTAGACTCTCGAGGTCTGACATGAAACTTACAGACGAAGTAAAAAAATTTGATAGAAAAATTTTGTCACGATAATACAGGAGTATTACCTAATGCTACAGATATTCTCAAATTAAGATTCGACTTGAAAATTTGTGATCCACATCCAAAACACCTTTTGGACATGACTCAAACTAAATTGTACAAAAAAAATTCTAGATGATGAGGTGTTAACTAATAGCATTAGTCAAATAAATTTTGAAAAATGTAAACTCTAGTATGTAAGAATTGACAATGAAAGAGTCATGTGTTGTTGCAAAACTCATGTTCAATTTCATTACCATTATGATATATTTTGAGGTATACGTTTTTACCATGAATGCTAATGAAATGCTACAGGAATGTGGTATAAACATACCACCTCAAACTATAAAGGAATTTATACCAGGTAACATGTTTATTTTTGTAAACCACCTAGTAAGAAATTATTTCTTTTCAATTGCATGTGTTTATGGTGTATGTGATATATGTGGCAATCTTGCATTGTTAGATGAATGTTTGCATGAAAATGTTAGTGTTCATGGGTTTTATGAACAAATTCAAGAGTAAGATCATATCTAAATATGTGAAACACTCTCAAAATGCAAGATGACTTGATGGATAGTTTCACATATGCAATAATACATTTCCAATTGGTAGTATAACTTTCTGTCATTGACTTTGTAGAGAACTACACGCTTGCACCACAAGATGAGATCCAAACACAATATTATAATTCAGTGCAAGTAGAAATTTCCATTCATGTTGTCTATAGGTATGCACCTAATAGTACAGAAGAGGATTAATGTTTTTTGAGAGAGTACCATTTCTATATTAGTGATAATAAATTACACTCATTAGAGTTTGTTTAGTATTTTTTTAAGAACTTTTATGAGAATTTAAGCGAGATAGAAATTCAGATGACACAAAATCTAATATGGTTAGATAATTACAGAGGGCAATTCAAGAATGCTAGAATATTTTATTTGTTGATTAGGACACATAAGAAAACTAATATCCAAAATATATGGATTTTTTTTGAGGCCGGACATGGGAAAGGAGAACATAATGGTGTCAATGCATGTGTTAAGAGAGCCCTTTTCATAGAGAAACTCAAATTTGAAGAAAAAGCCAAATTTAAAGATGCACATGCAATTGTGGAATGGTGCAATATAAGTTTGACTACAGGATCAAGTCATAACTCTACAATCAGAAATTTCTTTTGGCTAGTAGAAGAGAAGAATATCCTTCTAAGATATGATTGTGATATAATCATGAGGTCAACTAAGTGGCATTCATTTAAGATTTATAATTCTAACACTTGGACTATATGGACTAGGGATCTTGCATGTTTTTGTCAATTTTGTGTTGCAGGTGAATGGGAAGAATGTGAGAATACAGAATGGGTTGAAGAATGGAAAAAAAAAATCCTTTTAACACCTAGTGAGACACAAGATCAAGATGATACAACAAATGAAGACCTAGATCATGCATTTGCATCATAAGATTATGATTGTGTTTTAGATCTTATACAACTTGGTAATTTAATTAAATTTCTTGTAAAACTTTAAATTATATAATTCATAATTTTATTTGAATTAAAAATACAAGTTTTATGTATGTGCACTTAATTTTTTTTGTGGGACATGTGTATGTTGTTGTTGCATATGAGGATAATAAAGAGAAGACCGTGTATTAGCTAGCTTGTTGTGTAGAACCTAAGAAAAAGTTGATATGTCATCAAGTAGGTGATGATGGTTTTTAGTCTCCAATTGGGTCTGTTGTGGTAGTTGGTACATGGCTACGCAAATACCTAACAAGAAGGAATACTTTACTAGATTTTGAAGACTACCAATCAGAAATGAACATTATACACTATTCTCCTTTGGTGGTGGCAAAAAATATAAAATTAGAAAGATACAAAGGGAGCCCTACTAATAAAATAATATGGGCACTCTCAATGGAAGAGCATGAGGAAATCATAGACACATTACAAAAGAGAGAGGATGCAGATGGTTTATTAGGCTGAATCAAATTTATACATATAAGCTTTTGTTAATTGTCTCCTTTCTATATGTAGTTCTATATGCAGATGTCTTCTTTCTTCTTATATGTAGCTAATTATTTTGGCATTTAGGTTTCAAGTACAACTTGATAGCATGGATGAAACTATACTTGTGCATTTTACAACTTTTGGCTAATCAAATTTTTAATACTAGGTGAGTACAATTCTTTTATTTAAGATTTTGGTCCTAGAATTCAATTAGTTTTTGATAATTTCTTGTCTTAGCCCTTTTAACATATATATTCTTTTGATATTTAATTAATTTTTATGGGTACTTAGATGTCAAGTACAACTTGACGACATAGATGACAACATATAGCTTGTGCATTTTACAAATTTTGGCTAATCAAAGTTGTAATACTTAGTGAGTGTAAAATTATTTTATTTAAGTTTTGGGTCCTAGATTTAAATTTGATTTCAATGATAATTATCTTTGTCCTTTTAACATATATATTGTTGTTATATACATAGGTAAAATTAAATTTTGGTATTGAGATGTCAAGTACAACTTGACGACATGGATGACATCTACAACTTGTGAATTTTATAACTTTTGGCTAATCAAAGTTATAATACTTGGTGATTACATTAGACTGAATAAAATACATGTAACTTTATATAGTGTTAATTCAACTTTACTTTTAAATTGTACATATTTTCTAAAATTTGAACATTGATTTTTATGTTGCAAGACCCCTAGAAGAACATACTCATGAACTATTTATGCAAGTTCAATGCACACTTGTATTCATTTAATTTTGTTTTATAAATAATGAGTTCATTTGTATTCATCCAATTTTGTTATAAATATAAACAATACACAATTGTGTTCATCTAATTTTGTTTTACAAACTATGTACATTGGTCCTATGTTCGCTAATTGACAATGATAGTTTTGATTACGTAAAAATAGGTTTTGAAAGGACCTGAAACCTTTTACATAGAGAAAATAGATAAAACATTTAAGCTCCAACAGTTCACGTGCAACAGCACCAAAAAAAGCATGACAAACAAGTCCTTAAACATAAAGACCAGCCAAAAGACAAAGGACAACAAAAAAGGAAAGCAAGACAGCAAGCTGCTGTCTAAACACATTTCATCAGTTTTGTAGCCTGATTCACAAGAATCTGCATGTTTTCAGCAGACAGCTTCAGTTCTTCCATGTCTTTCTTGTTGCCATCTTCCACCATCCTGGACCTAGATCTCGTATGCTTGTTAGGACCCTGTTCCTCTTTAGTCTCTATGATCTCTTGGTTCCCTTTCCTGTTATCAAACTTGTCAAATAGGATCTTCACGTGCTCATTTGAAGCCTTGAGGACAACAAAGCTCTATTCTATGATATTCCCCATGGTCTTCTCTAGCTTGTCAATCCTCTTTTCCATAGTCTCAACTTTCCTGGTTAAAACATTACTACATTGGATTTTCTCCTCCATGGCATTAAGTTTGCCATTGAAGGTAGCAACACCCTCAGCTTTGGCAACAATGTCAACGAGCTCATCAATAGTCTGGCCCAAGGTTTTCTCCCCCAGGTTCATCCTTTTAAGAATCCCCGTTTCTTTTTGTAGTTGGTGGATGTTGGACTTCATCACAGTGATGTCGTTCTTCATTATGCTAAGGGAAGACAAGAAGGCCAGGCACCCCAAGTTCTCAAAATCCTTGTTCCTCTCCTCATAAATCTCAGGACCCCTATTCTCTGCCTCCATGTTCTCCTTAGGATTCTCCACCTTCTCCTTCTCTAGGTTGGCCTTTTCCTTCTCAAACCCATCTTTCTCAATATTAGTCACATCCTGTGCAACTTCTTGCAGGAGTTTTTCCTCAACCCAGATGATGATAGTTATTTGTGCATCCATGTTCAATAGTTCAAATTGATATGTCATTATTAGATAGATGATTTTTTTATAGTTAATCAAAGTCAATATTAGTTATAGCTATATATTTTTGTGTCAATTATATAATACTAGTTAGTTAACAGGATAGTTTTAAAATCAATTTATTTCATCAATTACATGAACAAATACTCACTATTAATGATACAATTATTTATAATGTTTAAATTTTTAGAAATTACAATTGATATTTAATGACAAAAATAAGTTGATATTTACTTAAATATGTATATGTACTTGAAATCAAATCTAGTCCACATAACATATATAGATTCAAAATGCTATTTTAAAAATCCGTGAAATAGGATAAAAAGTCCATGAATATCATAAGTAATATAACAAGTCCTAATAACATAACAAGTGTCATTATAAAAATTCCATCATAATAACATAACAAGTTCTATTGTAACAAGTATAACATGTGACAACAAGTCCTAATATAACATTTAAATAGAAAATAGTTTAACAAGTCTATGAAATAGTACAAGAAACTCAAATAACTAGCATGTAATCTATCTATGCTCATACAAGTGATCTACAATCCTCTTCACTCCACATGAAGGTGACTGAGATGAAGCATCATGTTGTGTTTTATCATGTACAAAACTATCTCGTGTGTCTCCAATTTGAGTAGTTGTACATCATCCTATACATTTTGAAAAGATCACATGAGAAGACTATCTATGTATAATTCAAATGACTTGCATAATTCACTTAATTCAAATGAGTTACATAATTCACTTACAAAGTAATTAAATAATGAACATTTCAATTTTTCCCACTTGACCATGGTCAGTAATGCCCTTTGTAGGACAAGGAGGTACACTCTCCTAGACAACAAAAGAAGAAGCAATCAACTCTTGTACAAACAAACATTGTAAAACTATGAGTACATGATCATGTGTGTGCCAATTTTGATAATCACTATAAAGGACATGTACACAAAAGACATTTCAAATTTAATTTTAATCATGAACTCAAAGGACAATGTTGATGAGTGCATTTGGATCAACCCAATAGCCATACCAAGACTGATGGTGGTGTTGACCTAAACAACATATATAAAGAATGAATCAAATTTGTATGTGCATAAATTCTAAATTATATAAGGACTTAAAATTTATGGAAGAAAATCATACATTGGGTGTCTGATGCATAGCCAAAGTCACTGATGTGTGAGGACGTAGATGTGACACATCCTCAGACAATCCAATAGTCTACAATTGACAAAAAATAAAAATGAATCAAAGTTATACATAAATTAGTAAGCATATGAACACTTGAACTTAATGGATGAAAATATACTAGGGGTATGTGAGGTTGAGCCTCAATGACCGATGGGTCAAAGTGTGAATAATTTCCAACCTCGGTAAATGACATGCCCTACAAAATTGTAAAAACTATATCAAATACATTATTAAATTCATGTTAATAATCATTTATTTAAAATGTACTTAAATTTATCTAGATCAAAGTGTTAGGAATGGGAACACTGAGAGGCGGGGGGGGGGGGGGGTGAATCAGTGTTCACTTAATTAGATCTTTTTCTTTACTTCTTAAACTTAACTTGAATGCTTAAGTGCTAAAATGAACATCAACATAAATAAGAAACATGAACTCAACACATAACACCAATGTGGTTACAGGGAGACCCAAATAGGTAAAAACCTCGATGGGAATTGACACCCACTAATAATCTGTACTAGTGTTTTATGATCCTTGTTAGGAGATCATTAACCCTGTTAGGAGTTGTTTTACAGTGTATTTAGTACAGTGACCTGGTCAAGGGTCGAACCCTATTAGGAGTCTTTTACAATAACCCTATTAGGGGTGGGGACACACTGTCCTAGAGCTCACTACTCAAGTGGTGAAGGCTACAACATTCTAATCTCAGATACACACTATATCTGTTGGATAAACTAGCACTGTGACACTGCTTGTTTGATCAGTTCCTTTGATGCGCTAATGCTTTGACCTCTTGCAAATACATCTTAATAAATCTTTGCACACTTATGCTCTGCTTATCTTGACTCTATATCCACTCTTTTATTTCATTACAACGGTGCATCTAATATTTATATGCACATATAAAACAATTAACTAGGTTGGCTCTTTAACCGATTACATACAACACTTCCAATTGAATTGGCTCAAGCATGTTTACAAAAAAATATAATTATATGTCTACAACCTAATTACAATAGGTGCATAGCCCTTATAAAACAATAATATAACCGCTAATCAAAATAACAACAGTCGGCTGCTTGCTCTGTTCTACTCTGGCATTCATTGTCTATGCAACTTAAACTCTCTGTATCTTCCTCATACTAAATCTTCTAATCATGCACTCTTAAACTTAGCATGAATATTGTCTTACCAACTTAAATTCTATGGTGCATACCATAATTCTTTTGTATGCACGTGCATTGACACTTTGACCTTTAGGTACTTTGTACACTGTCCAATCTTCAATGCTTAGCCAATTTCTGATCTTCTTATCATGAGCGTTGACTCCAAAATATCATATGACTTTGTTTCCATAATGACAACACTATATTAAGTCATATACACTAGTATAGTCAACTTGCCAACAATCTCCCCCTTTGTCATTGATGGCAACAAAGGAATATGGAAAAGTTACTAACTGTCCCTTAATACAAAAAATACTTAATCATACTCTATCTTATATC
The DNA here is from genome assembly GCA_027943335.1 of Chamaecyparis obtusa. Taxonomy (NCBI): domain Eukaryota; kingdom Viridiplantae; phylum Streptophyta; class Pinopsida; order Cupressales; family Cupressaceae; genus Chamaecyparis; species Chamaecyparis obtusa. Next base: position 76,274 of record BSBK01005120.1, read on the forward strand.
TCCCTTATATCTTCTTAATAAACATTTTATTTACATAGCTATAGCTCCATATTCTATGCATACTCCCCCTTTGACATTAATGAAAAAGGTGTTACAAAACTCAATTTGTACAAGTACTTACACTGAAAGTACATCTGGGTATGCAATCTGTAAATTTTGGATCTCTTGCTTCCAAAATGCAATCAATGCATTGATTGTTTGGAGATGGGCACATAAGGCATATTGTAGTTTCTCCATCTTCTCCAAATCTGAACTAGGACCTTGATAATATGTCACCATGGTGGCATCGATCTCCTTGATATTCTGATTCAACACATTTAGGGAGGGTGCAAGAGCATTTCTAAGGTGAGTCTACCTAGCCCTTATCTTTGACAGCTCCTTTTCTACCTTCTAAATTTTGTCAATTTGTCCCTAATATACATTGTTACACATTTTTACATCAGTAGAGGGATCTTCTACTAACGTCCTCACTTTTTCAATCATGGCCTCTGCTTCTTGAATCTTCTTGTAGTGATCGGCTGTCAACTTATCTTGATTCATACAGTCAGCAATAATTTTCCTTCCTTTTGCTGCAAACTCTTTCAAAGTTGCTTGTCCAACTTTGAGTGAACTAAGGTCTAGTGAGAAGTTATTGACCAACTCATTTAGTCTTTTCTTCATATACTTCTCTTTTGCAACTAATGATGCTGATTTTTCCAAGTTAGAGAAATTACTCTTGAACTGTGAAAGAATTGCACTTACATCATCAATAGAGTGTACCTTAGACACTTTCTTATATGCTGGTAACAAGTTGTTCAGGATATTTACTAATTCTACAAAGAGTGGATTCCTCATTACCTATTTCTCCTTGGCCTTCTCCATAGCTAAGACACTGATCTTGATTAGGTCTTCTTCTCCCCATAAATCCAAACTAGTTGTGTCAGGTGTCAAACTTGACAACAATGTTGTTGAGGGTAGTGGAGTGATAGGTGTACTATCTAGTGCTTCATGCTTAACATTGATCTTCATCTCAATAGATGGCTCATTTGTTTGCATACTCTCATCTCCTTCCTCTTTTTCTGCTTCATTTTCTTCTTCTTTCTTTTCTTCTTCTTTTTCTTTTTTCTTCTTCTTCCTCTATTATATCCTCAATCAAAACTTCTTGCTGATTAGGAGGGGTGTTACCACATAGATTCTTAGCCTCTTGAGTACTCACAAATTCCTCTTAAAACTTATCCAACTCAATGTCAGAGGCCGCCATAGCTATCTCTGCATTGTCAATAAAAATTGTGTCATTCTTTTGAAATTTTGCTATAGGCGCAGGCTTCTCTGCCTCTGTGGGTGCATCAACCATATGCACTAAATCCTATGGACCTATAGATGGTACATTTATGGTCTCTAACTCTTTTTCAACCTTTGTGGGCACTTGTGTTGTGGGCACAATAGGAGGGAACATGTGCCTATTTAGGAAAACTATCTCAAATGCTTTCTTAGTTTCCTTTGCAACAAGATCATAGTTCTTGTCCATAATGTGCAAAGTCCTTGATTTTGTTCTAAGATGTGGCTTTACCAGATCCAACAATAATTTCTTCTCCTCTAGAGAACATACTGGTAGGCTCTCATCTAGGATCTTCTCCCTTATTCTCAAATCCTCTTCTATTGCTTGTCTCTTCAAGAAGTCTAAAATGTTCCAAACACTGTTTGGAGTCATAGTCTTCAATTCTAGCACTATCTTCTTACACTTAAGCATGTGCTTGATAATCATACCATGAATTTTTGACTTATCTATTTCACTGTACTTATCATAGAATTTTCCTATTTGATCAATCCTTTCTTCATCAACAATCCTTTTTCACAACACTTGAAGACTAGGTCTGAAACCTACCTCTGTAGGTGCTTGAGTATTCTTCCTGCTTCTTGTTGCTCGCGAGGATGGATGTCTTGTGATAATTTATTTCTTTCTCTTAGGCATTGCCTTATACTTTGGAGGATCAGTAAGGTCAATTGTTACTATGGGCACAGGAGGGGCAACATCAGATTTACCCTTTTGATCATCTAATTTCTCAATTTTCACCTTCTTCATATTTGGATCATCAGATTCTATCTTTTTTGTAGCTGCACTCTCTATTTCCAAAGCAATCTTCTCTTGTCTTGCTTTGTTTAGGTCTTCTTGAGATACTCCATAAATTTTCAAAATCTCTGAAGTAACCTTGGCAACTTTTCTTTTTGTTGCTACGTTATTCAATACAACATCTACTTCTCTTGTTTTCTCTTCATAAGTTCCCCATCTAGGTTCATTAAGGTCCTTAGGTGCTGACAACAGAACTTGAGCATAAGCCTCTAGAATAGGTTCTTCAACTTCATATCCCAGTGGATGAATCCACTTTGTTCTTGGTTCAACAACCTCCATGCATGTTGTATCAGTCTCTACCATGAAACAAATACTATCCTTGTATTTTTCAACTATCTTTTTAGGTATCCTATACCTCATCTGCAATCTCACTCTGAATGTTTTCAACTCCAATTCCATGTAATCCTTAATGGTACTTTCTATGGATGCCTTAAAGGATATATGTGGCATAGTGGGAATAGATTTGTCTAGATACAAATCAAACACCTTTCCAAGAATATGGAAGTACATATAGATTATTAAAGACCCAAACTTGAATATCTTGGTCTTGTCATGCTTGATGGTTCTTATGTTGTCTATTAGCTATGCACACAAGATCTCACATAGATTAAACTCTCTATTCTCTCTTACAAACCTTATTGCTGCTAGAATGGTGGCTGTTGACACATTGTTTACTCTGTTGGTGTGCTGGAACTTGTATCCCAGTATCATGGACATCAATTTGATGTCTTTCTCTTCTATAGGCTCTATTGTCATTCTGTGCCTATCACTTCTTGATTTGCAAGCCTATTATACAAGTTTTATGACATCCTTTCTTGCTGGAAGAATGACGCCTATCCTTGAGAATCCTGTCATCTCATGAATTAGATCTCCTGTTATCCTAACTGGTACTTCACCTATCCAAAATAGGTCATCATGGATCTTGATGAGTAGGATATTGATCCATTTTGACTCATAGAACTCATATGTCGTAGCATATTCAACTATAGGATGATTTTCCAACTGTGCATACTCATCCATGAAGGTTTTATCAAGTTTTATCATTGTTTCCATGTGCGCTCTTATTCTATCCAAACCTACTAGTTCCTTCTTGCAATATATGTATGCCCTAATATCTTCCACATGCATAACACCCATGGGAGTGCGGGAGAATGCACCTTCTAGGTCATCTAGTGTGGATTTGAATGGATGCCTCTTAAACATATATCTCTTCTTCTCTACCACATCAAATACAATAAGAGTAGCCATTACTTACTTGTATATCACTTTTAAAATGATATCAAAGACTTCTGAATTGACCCGACGGATTAGGGCTTCTGCAACTGATCAAATGTACTTCTAAACACTGGTGAATCAATTTGTAATCCTTCACAATCAAATTATAGGGCTCCTATGCTCTCCAATCACTCTGAATTTGAATGAAATGAGAGATCTAAAAGCTTTTTTGTACTTTAAAGTAAGAATTCTGCCATTAATGCTTGACGCGTAAACTAGGTTGTCACTGATAATTTCCAACTTTCATTTTGTAATCAATCAGCTAGTGCGCTCTTGCACATAAGTTCTACTAGTCTCCAAAAGGTTAAGTTCAAAGGTGCATACTCTGATGGTGAGTATACCGGCCGCGCAGGGGTTTAGAGCTAAATTAGCTCCCCCTATGACCCTGAGGGCCATTCATCCAGATGTAGAGGGTGCATCCACTGTGGATGCATCCAATACATTGTCATCAACCTTATCCTTCTTTTCCTTTGACCAAATCAGGCTTGCATCTTCTGAAGCTTTCAAAAACTTGACTTCTCCTTTGGTATCCAGTATTGATTCTTCTAGCTTTTTAGGGCTTTCCTAACTTTGCGTTCTTGATCTATAGATCTTTGAGATGTTTCCAACCTTGTTACATGAGTGACAAATAACTGGAGGCCTTATATTCCTCGGCGCATTGACATGGGTTACCATTTTACATTATCTAGCTGAGTGACCATTATAGTTACATATCTAACATGTAACATTCTGAGAACTTCTTACATTTGGTTGATTATGATTTCTTTGATTATGTTGAGTCTTGTTTTTCTGACTTGTCTTACAATTCATAGCTCTATGACCAAATTTATTGCATGAATAACAGTAACCATTGAAAGGTCTTACCTCTATACAGTTCCTTTCTATATGTCCATGCTTGTTACATTCATAACAAGTTTGATCTACTGGCTTGCGCTCATTCTTGGATGGTTCAACATGATCTTTAGTCTGACTTCCAGTCTCCTTAGCATCTGTGGTGTCTTCTAGTGCTTTCATTGTTGCTTGCATGTTGTCAATCTAATTTTGTGCTTCATTGAATCCAATATCGTTGGTATCTCCTTTAAGCTTCCAAGCATACAGTTGAGATTCAATCAGATCCTTGCTTGTGTGTAATTTATCAATGTGATTCTTAGCCTCTTTTAATTCATATTCCAAGCTTTCTTTGTTGTTTCTTAGATCCAAGATTTCCATGTTTGCTTGCCTCAATTCTTCATTCAATTGAAGGTTCTCTTTGATCTGTTCATCACAGACTTCTTGATTGTTGGTTAGCTTATCATCCAATTCTTCAATTTGTTCTTTCATGGATGAATTTTCTTCATTCATCTTCTTGATCATTATCCCTAAATCACTGGTAGAGCATTTTTTCAAATCTTTTCTTAGCCTTTTGATAACTGCTTGAGCATCACTGACTTTTTCTTTTAGTTCTTCAATTTCTTTTTCAGATCTGTCTAGGTCTTCAAGAGAAGCTTCAAGATTTCTTTTCAGATGTTTCATTTTTTCTTTGTCCATGATCTCCTCAAGTGGTTAAACTTCTTTGCTGAGGACCAGAGCTCTGATACCAATTGTTAGGAATGGGAACACTGAGAGGGGGGGTGACTCAGTGTTCACTTAATTAGATCTTTTTCTTTACTTCTTAAACTTAACTTGAATGCTTAAGTACTGAAATGAACATCAACATAAATAATAAACATGAACTCAACACATAACACCAATGTGGTTACGGGGAAACCCAAATAGGTAAAAACCCCAGTGGGAATTAACACCCACTAATAATCTATACTAGTGTTTTATGATCCTTGTTAGAAGATCCTTAACCCTATTAGGAGTTGCTTTACAATGTATTTAGTACAATGACCTGGTTAAGGATCAGACCCGGTTAGGATTCTTTTACAATAACCCTGTTAGGGGTGGGGACACACTGTCCTAGAGTTCACTACTCAAGTGGTGAAAGCTACAACCTTCTGATCTTAGATACACACTATATCTGCTAGATGAACTGGCACTGTGACACTGCTTGTCTGATCAGTTCCTTTGATGCGCTGATGCTTTGACCTCTTGCAAAGCTCTAATACATCTTATTAACTCTTCACACACTTCTGCTATGCTTATCTTAACTCTATATCCACTCTTCTATTTCATTACAATGGCACATCTAATATTTATATGTGCATAAAAAATAATTAACTAGGTCATTCCTTTAACCGATTACATACAATGCTTCCAATTGAATTGGCTCAAGCGTGTTTACAAACAAACATAATTATATGTCTAAAACCTAATTACAATAGGTGCATAGCCCTTAGACATCAACACCAATAGGATCACTTTGGGGACCCCTACATATATCCCTGCAACTCATGCGAATATGTGCTATGTTAGGAGCAGCCCTCATCTGGGTCAACTCTCCAACAAATTTATTTAAGGGGAACTCAATGAACCAAGAGAAGAAATCATTTCTTGATGGTGGAATGGTGCAGGAATAACTATAGAAATAAGAGGAGCAAGGGAATCAACATGCACATGATTTCAAACTCTATCACTCAAATGAGCCCATGGTTTGTCTTGTAGCATACCTCGACCAACCCCCTGGAATTCTCTCATGTCAAATTAATTGGGTTTCCTACACAATTCAAACTCAACCCATAATTTTTTTTTAAAATAAAAGGGTACCCAATGATTAGCATGTGGTGAATGGTCAAATACCATCCACCACCACTCCAAAAAATGTGCAAAAATCCACAAGTGTTGACACCACCTAACAGAAATGCATGGCTTATTACCATGTATCTCCTCTTTCCTTTTAGGGCTCACAAAATATAATTTCATATCATTTTTTATAATTTTTAAATAATCTACCTCTTTATAAGAGAGTTCATTAGCATAACATGCACACACAGGCTCCCTCCATATCCAAAAACTATCAAGCTTAGTGTGTAGTTCCTAGATGAAATATACAATGCCTTGCATACTATTTGTAAGGCTTAGTAGTTGTGGAGGTGGTTTGGGATCTCGTCTAATTATATTAATATCTCATAAAGTATCATTCACATTTTGCATGATGTTCTCTCTCAACTCCTTTAGTGTAGGTGGACGTGGAGGTGTAGGTGGACATGGAGCTAGCGATGGAGATGGAGGGGGTGTAGGTAGTCATGGTTGTTAACCTAAAAGGTCCTCTATGCTAAAATCATCCATCCAATATGACAATGAATATAATCTTCATAGATACACAAACATGTAAATTTATAGTTACCTTTTAATTTAGATTTTATCTTACAAAGAAAACCTTATAATTAAATAAAACATTTAAAAATATAACTTTATAAATGCACTTTTAGACAACTAAATTTAGCATTAAAAAAACCATAGTAGAGAGAGAGAGAGGGGGGGATGGGAATGAGGAGTGGACAAGATAGGATGATAGAGGGTGGAGAGGAAGAGAGAGATTGAGAGGGAAGGGGAAGGGGGATAGAGTGGAGGGGGAGAGGGAAGGTAGAGAGAGAGGGGGGAGGGGAGAGAGAGAGTGAGAGGGGGAGGGAGAGAGAGAGAGAGAGAGAGAGAGAGAGAGAGAGAGAGAGAGAGAGAGAGAGAGAGAGAGAGAGAGAGTTACAATGCATATTTAGGTTGATGAAAGAAACATAATTATACCACTTAGCTTCCATGATCTTAACCATAATGAGGAATGAGATAAGAAAGACATGATGATGAGCCCTCATTGACTTTTCCCTAGGCTCAAGAGTGTAAACTTTGTCCCCCTTGGACCCATGCTTAATGGGGTTTTGTATACCTAGTGTAACCTTTGCATTGTTCCCCATCACCACTCTATATTATTCACCTCATATGATTAAAGATCCATTCCTTAGCAATCACAATAAATCTCCCATCTGCATTGGTGGAAAGATTGTAATTGGGTTCTCTTTACTCAACCCTAATCCCTAGAGCAGAAACTCTATCCCCATTGGTCTCATGTTTCATGGGGTTGGTGTACCTAGTGAGGACTCATTGTTCCTCCTTATTGCAATGGAAATCCCCCATATGGGCTATCCTTCACAAATAGTGCCTTTTATGATGTAACACATACCCATTCTACTGCAGGTCTTATCTATTTCATTTGTATGATGTATCATAGTCCATTCCACCATAGGAATTACCTATATTATGAGGTATTAATACCACTTTTAATTGTTTCTTTTGAGAATAATATATTATTCTCCCAATTGGGTAAGTGAAACAAGACGGTGAACAAAAAGGGGGATATACGTGGCCACTTTTTTTTTTGAAATTAGGTAAAATTGAACTTCAAAGAGAAACTCAAGGGTCATGCACTCAAGATTAGGATTTGTGCCAAGAGTAAAAATTGTCATACTTTGAATCTAGTTTCTAAACTACTAATTTTTTATAAAAATGGATAAGATTAAGAAAGTCAAAACCATTGCACACAAAAAATTGTTCCTAATTTTTTTAGAAAAATATAAAATAGGGTATTTCATGTGCTTCACAAAAGATATAGTTAGATTTAGTATTTTGAGAAGCCATTTGGTAGAATGATAGTTAAGATTCAGATCTAGAAGTTGTGTATTTTTTAGTAATTTTATGGTGAGTTTTTTTTTATAATTTTTTGAATTGGCCGCATCCCGAAAATTTGGGGCATGTTCATGTGTTGGGCGTAACTTGTATCAAAATAATAAAAAATGAAAACTTTTTTTTTTCAAAAGTGTATATAATCAAGTGTAGAACAATAAGATGTTTTTTTTTAATTTGGTCAAGCAGATCAAAAGTTATTAATAAAATAGTAGAAATATGTCTCTCAAGACTGTGAAGACACTGGCAAAGAAAAATTAAAGTTTACTATGCTAATGTTGTCCAAAAATAGAAAAAATTATATGGTTAGAAAGCTCAAAAGACATGTGAGTTTATGGTCCTAATTTTATAGATACCCACTTCATGATGTGTAAACCTAGTGATGAGGAAGCTGAGAAACCATCTTGGAAGAATAAAAGATGTGTAAAGGGTGAGAAATGGAGGGAAAAAATTATTCTAAGCCTTATTTTCATTGTCCCACCCTCTTACCTAACCATTGTGTGTATGGGTTCCTAAGTACGAAATAACCCGATTGGGTTTTGTAAGAGAAAAACCAACTTTCCTAGTTATGTAGAACTAAAACCATATGTTTTTAGTTTACAAAACCCATGTGTGTTTTGAAGAAATAAAAGAATATATTTTTAGTTCTACAAAACCTGTACGTGTTTTAAACAAATAAAAACATATTTTTTTAGTTCTACAAAACTTGTATGTTATTTGAAGAAATAAAGACATATTCTTGTAAACTTAGCATACACTACATAGATTTATATACATATTTATGTGTGTGTGTGTGTGTGTGTGTGTGTGTGTCTCTCTCTCTCTCTCTCTCTCTCTCTCTCTCTCTCTCTCTCTCTCTCTCTCTCTCTCTCTCTCTCTCTCTCCCCATTACCATCTCTATTTATTTTGAGCCCTAATTATCCCCCTTCTTGAATCATAGTAGGTCAAATACAAATTATTTATTAGCAATCATATTCCATCACCATTTTGTTGTTATAATGAAGAGGAGCAGTTCTCAAAAGCATAAACGAAAGAGAAATCTTGCAAATGATGAATTTGAAGAATATAGAGAAAGAGATTTGGAAGATCATCAAAAGTGGAGATAAGGTATGTTAAATATTAGTGAAGGAGAGGCCATAGGCTCACCAATAAATGATATTTCAAATGAAGAAGACATTGAATTTGAAAGTATTGAGTATAATTTTAACAATTTGTTGACAATGTAAATATAGAGATGTGGAATGAGAATGTAGGGCTTGAAAATGAAAATGTAGAAATGGAGAATCAAAATGTAGATATTGGGAATGAGAATGTAGGGATTCATAGTGAAAATGTAGAAGATAATTAAATTGTAGAGATGGGGAAGGAAAATGAACGGATTGAGAATGAAAATATTGCACAAGAACCAAATGAACATTATAAATCTCCAAATTATATGAAAGATGAGGTCCCTTATGAGGAAGAAAGGAAAACTTCAAAGTCAAGACTTTCATGAACACCAAAACTGTTACTTGAAATTGATGAGAACATTATGAGTAATTTTGAAGGCAGGAGATTAAAAAAAACTGTTTGGTTGTGGGCTTCAACACTTTTTGATGAATTTTTTAGCAAGAATACATTGACTAAGAAATTCTAACTATTTCTTAACAAATTTTAAAGATACAAAAGATGAGACCTATACTAGAAAAATTGAAGATTCATATGAACAAGAAAATAGAGAGAAATGCTATTATTGTGAGAAATAATTTTAGTGCTCTCAATTCTATTGGGAAGACTAGTAAGGAAAATGATAAGAGAGCTACTCGAAGGATTATCAAAACCTCCTTAGTAAGTCATCATTTGAGAAAGAGTTGCTTTATGAGACAAACTTGTGTTGAATTGAACATAAATCATTTGACTCTTGATAGAGAACTTGCAAGAAGAGAAAGACTAGATGATCCTCTTCATAATAATACATGGGCTTATGGTGGGAGGCTTCCACATTTTGATAAGAAGCTAACCAATAGTGTGAAGGATGAAATTCAACTATTTTGGCACTCTAACTTAAGAGTGTCACCAGATGTTAAAGATGTCTTGAAGTTAAGAAATGACAATCGATACTGCACACTACATCCTAAACATTATTTGGAAGTAATTCAAACAATGTTGTTCAAAAAAATTTGTGAGACACATCCAACATTGATAATATCACAAAGGGATTTTGAATCCTTTAAGCCATTTTGTTGTGTACCTATTAAGATTCAAAATACTTTTTGTTGCAAATATCATGTGGAGTTTTCAATGCACCATGAACTATTATGCTACATTCGTTCTACTTTGCATACTAATGAAATGTTGCAAGACTGTGGTGCAATTCATCTTCCAAAATCATAAAGAGACTTGCTAGATCAATTTCTATGTTGGAGAGATGATGGTTGTTTCTTCTATAAAAATGATTTCTTAAATGATAATTTCTCACAATGTGGTGGCTTGTTGAAGTTTGTTTCATGTTTTCATGAGGGTAGTGAACATGATTTTGGAAAGACAGTTGTCCAAAAAAGATATATGATATGGTCAAATATACTTTGAAGAGTGGATGTGAAGGCTCTAGATGTGAGTTGGTCACAAAAAATGCAATGTTTCTGATTTTATTTCAAATTTCAAGAAAATTATTATTTAAAAGTATGCAAGGCATAGTCATAGGTCTCAGTAGTTGGATTGACAATTCAAGATGTGTAAGAACTTCTATCTATTGACACTATTATATCGGTGGTTGACTTTGTGGAGAACTACAGATTACAACCACAAATGAGTTGCAAGCTCAATATTACAATTCCATTCAAAGTGCTATTTTTGTCCACATAACATATAAACATTCCCCTAATAGTACAGAACATGACCGAAAGATATTCAAAGAGTACCATTTTATATGAGTGATGATAGATCTCACTCTTCTCAATATGTCCAACATTGTTTTCAAATATTTTTTTGAGTTCTTGCAGGAAAATGATATTGCAATGGATAGACATCTCATTTAGTCAGATACCTACACTGGTCAATTCAAGAATGCTCGTATATATTTTTGGTTTAGTAGAATGCTTGTAGAGAGGAGTGTACCTCATATTTGGATGTTTTTTTAGGTCGGGCATGGGAAAGGGGAGCATGATGGAGTAGGTGCATGTGTGAAGAGAGCTCTAGTTAAGGATATATTAAGGATTTCAAGTGCAGAACTTCATGATGCTTATTGTATTGTCGATTGGTGTAGTTCAGTATTGTCATAGGGAGGGACTCTTGATTCAACAATGACTGGATTATTTTGGTTGGTTGAGGGAATAGTAGGAGATATATTATATTGTTAGACAGTTAGAGATTCTTTTAATATGCATTCATTTCAAAGATGAGATTCAAGTAAATGGACCATTTGGACATAAGAGTTGGCTTGTTTTTGTCCCAAGTATTTTTAGTGTGAGTCAAGTGAGTGGGTGGATGCATGGGTTCCACAAAATCTAACTCCTTCATCTCAAACAATCTCCCTAAGAAATGATGACATGGAAAGTTATGTTGAGTATGAGCATCTTTTAGATCATCGGTTGCACCATAGGGGAATGATGGGAGATCAACATTACTGGTTAGCATATTGTGTACAAGGAAAGCATAAGCTTGCACGACTAAAAATAGATGACGATGGATTCACATATCCTACTGGTTTATTTGTTATTTCAGGAACATGGTTGTGGACATACATGAGTTAGAAGTATGGCATGCCTTCATTTGAAGACTATGAAAAGCACAAAACCATTCTTATGTATTCACACCTTGCTATAGCAGAAAATGTTAATTGTTTGAAGCATAAAGGAAGACCAAAGATAAAATAGATTTGGACTATTAGTAATGCTAATCATGAAGCAATATTGAATATCCTTAAGAAGATATATGACCCTTTAGGAATGCTGACTAGGTCATACCAAATGACTGTAAGATTTATTATGTTCATTATGCTTACATTCATTACACTTTACTTCTTCATTTTTTCTGGTCAATAAACTTGGATCTCTCATGGATTGTAAGTGCAGTTGGATACAAATATGATAGATATAGAAGATTCATGCACACTTGATTAGCTCATACAAAATGTGCCTTTCTGTTCATTAACGGTTACTAGTTTCATTAACGATTACTAGTAAAATTAACTAGTATATATATATATATTATATATATTATATAATATATATATATATATATATATATATATATGTATATATATGTATATTATATGTATATATATATATATATATATATGTATGTATATATGTATAATATATATATGTATGTATATATGTATATAGTATATATATGTATTTATATATGTATATATATATATATGTATGTATATATGTATATATATATATATATATATATAATATATATATATATATTATATATATATATATATATATATATATATATATATGTATGTAATGTATGTATATATGTGTGTGTGTGTGTGTGTGTGTGTGTTGTGTATAGACACACACACACAGAGAGATCAAACCATTAATTGTAATGTGTAAAGTAAAATAAAAATTTGTCACATCCATACACATATAACTTGATTTTTTAACATGGAAACCCCTGTTAGGGGAAAAAACCACCTCGGACCGGTACCCAAAATAATTTCAATCTTTTGAAGTGAGCTCGGTTAAGAGCCAACTTGTTAAAGATTACAAAACACATTGTAAGGTGTGACCTTTCTTTGATCTCATGTTTGTACCAAATTTTGAATTCAAATGCTTTTCTCATGTCAAAACCATAAGAAAATAATATGGAATTTTTAATCAAAACATTCCTTTTGTTGCTCTGATCAATTGAACAATGATTAAGAATCATACAATCATTGGACTTTGTCTTGTGGACCTACTTTTTTTAGGCAATAAATCTTTTGAAAATGGTGCCAGTTATTTAAATAAAATAGGCACCCATTTTAAAAAGGTCGACTGCTTCTTTAAAATGGGTGTATGTTTCCTTCTCAATGGTCTAAAGCGAAACAACCACCTATTTTTTTGAATTTTAAATAACTAGCACCTGTTTCATAAAATATGGAGTGGGAAACATACCTCCGCTTTTGTTTTTGGTTCAAGACAAGATTGGTGGGACCAATCTTATGCTTGGGCCTCAAAAATAATGAAGGCATTGGAATCCCATATTTCTTCCTTGCCATAATTTTTTGTGAATTTTTTGAGGAAACAAAAACCAATACATCTCTTACTGTACAGATTCCAAAAATATAAATTTCATAGTGATATGATTAATTTTACTATTTTTACATTATTTATTAATCGAAAGTGGTACCTAAACTTAAAATATTGAGGTTCACTAAAATTTTAATAACTTTGCTAATTTTACATTTTTTGAGAAATAAATTATATGACATTAATCTACATAGAATTTCCTTGAAGACAAATAAAATTATTTTGAAAAAATGTGAGATTTTCATCAATTTATGGTGGTTGTACACTAGAGGTTTCAAAAATATACTTTATAGTAAATTAAAAATTAATAAAAAATATATTCAATAAAAAAAAGTAAAAATATGCTCATCAATATTTGGTATCTTAGGTTCTTTCCCCAGAAGGATTAAAAAAAAATTCATTTATTTAGGTCAAAATATGGTGGTTGTACACGTGTGGTATGGTCCTAAAACAAGTATTTTGAAAAAGTGAATTTTAAACATGCCTACTAACAAGCTATTTCTACCATGTGGGTATTGAAATAAATTAAAATTTTGAAAAGTAGACTACAAGCATTACATTTTCTATTATTGATTTTTTTTAGATTCGATCTTTAAGTACCTCAATTTTTTACATCAATTGACAAAATATTTGTAAAACGGGAAACACACTTCCACTTTTTGCCGAAAAGTGACTCAACTTCTTGTAGTCACCCCATAAGTTCCTTTATGTCTCCTCTTTCTATGTTTATAGCTTTTTTCTATATATCACTTCTATAATTTTTATGCATGTCAAAAGCCCTCAATTTCTTACATTTGGCACTAGATCTAGTACCCAATTTATATGATTTTAGTATTCTTTTTAACTTGCACACAAGGGCTACTAGAAGCACTTTGTGCCCAATTATTTTTTAATCAAATTTGAGGTTGAGCCTTGTGGATCCACTCTCCTTCAATATAATTAAACTCAAAAAAGGCCTAGTTTCCTAGTTTGCATGCATAAGCTAGTGAGCCCTATTTCTCTACATTACACTACCTAATACAAAAAGTGGCATCTCTAAGGTCTCTACAAGTTAGGATTGACCAATCATGAAAGAGATGTATAAGTTGGCATGATGTATAAATTTTTCTCCAATGTAAAGAGTTAAAATATATATTCAACATTATTTGAGCATGCGTACTCAACAAATAGTCATATTAGGTTGATAATAATAACTCTATTTTTTTAAGGATTATTTTTAAATTTATAAATATCAATTTAAATATGAAGAAATTAAAACTTAATAACCCCACCATCCTCCAATCTATCAATTTACTATTTATATAATTCATTGGAGGCAATTATAAAAATTACATCTAAATTTTATATTTTAGTTACATATAAATCCATCATGATTATGGACAAAGTGATGAAAACTTATCATATTAATCAAAATTGGTAACTTGGAAAGTATCTAGGTTGTTAATGTTTGATATTAGTTTGGAACCACCTTCCTCTTTTTAATCTAATGTTTGAATTGTTTTGTATGAAATTATTATTCAAAGAGTTGGTTAATCTCCTTTTAACAAAGATAACATAATTGACATACCTCTTCTTTTAGAAATAGACTTGTAAATTATAGTAGATCTATCAAATGAAAATGTTTGAACATTATATAAAATCATATAAAACCTAGAAGAATATGCATAAAATTTTAACTTTATTTTTAAATCTAACATAAAAAAAATGTTGACTCATTTAGAATTCTTTCACACTCTATTAAACCTAAATTCATTACTTTACATTAATCTATAATTTTAGGATACTCAAAAATAGAATATCATATAAAATTTCTCAAAGTTAAAGGATTTTTACAACCTAGTTACTCAACCATATTTTAAAGGATGTTTAAAGAATTTAAATTAATCATTATTGATTGTTAAAACTACATATATTTTTGTACCAACTTTGTATTATCCATAAGTCCTCATATCTCTATTCCATTACTTTTTGCCATTATACTAAAATGATCAACTAAGTACCTCACCTTTCTCTAAAATTGTCATAGAAAATGGGAAGAAGAGACTCTTGTGGCATTCAAATATTGAATATAAACTATAGTTATTACTTATAGAAGTTCATACCAAAGAAAATACTTTTCAATCTCATATATAAAAAATTTCAAACATTTATACAAAGTCTCCTTCACAAAAGGCACAAGATCATTAAAAGCCTCCTTTCTAATACTTTTCATTTTGACCCTAAAGCTATGCACAAATTTACCTACGACTTCACTTTTTATTATTAATTGCAAAATTATAAATATTGGATACAAAAACACTTTAGTTTTATTGGCATATGGATTGTGTGGAGTAAGACACACTAATCAGTATCCTTGAGTATTTTGTAATGTACATTATTTTCACTTGTGCATTTCTTGACATAACATCGTTTCCTTACAAGGACAAAATCTGAATAGAAAAGTATTTTAGCTTTAGTAAATTATGCTAACATATTTTCTAAAATTGATCAATTATAATAAAATAAAATTCTTAAAAATGATTGTTATTTTTGGAAAAATATATTTGTTCATCATGTAAAAATGTCCACCTCCTTTCATATTGTCTTTTGGATTCTACAAAATAAATTTTGGCACATCTCAATCCCTTGGGGCTACTATTATTGTATCATATCATATGAAAATTTATACCACCTTCATGCACACTATATATTGCATCATAAACTAACTTATATGAAATCTTGGCCAAATACAAAATATACTTGCTTCCACACCTACCACTCAACCCCTTATTCCTCCATACTATAGGTGTAGTCATCTATCACTACAAATCATCACTACTCCCCTATCCATGAGCTTTAAGGTACCATTTTTTGATAAGTACAATGCTAAAGGAGACCATAAAACACATGTCTCTAGTCTCACTACATTCTATAGAGATTTTCTCTTTTAGATGATTTGAGAGTAAAGATTTTCCCATGGTCATTGAATGACACCACACTAGATTGGTTTTTTCTCATTTTTTGGCAGTTCTATAAACATTTTTTAGCAACTGATTATCAACATACAAAGTAAGGTTAATATTATTACAAAGTAAAGCCTCTAAATCAAGCAATTCTATCAATATTTAAGTAATATGATTTAAAAGTTTGTATAGGGACACATGATGACTGAGTTCTTCCTTTTAATTTTCCTCACTTTTTCAATTGAATTTGAACTAAAGTACTTCGATACCCTCTTCTCTATCATCCTACCTTAGATAAGTTACATGTGGAAATGGTAATCTCATGACTAACTTACATGAAAGTAATCACATTTTTTGTTCATATATGCCTTAATTTTCTACATAACAATGTGATGCATATCATCCAATAAAATAGATACAAACTAATAATATTTTATGGAGGCTTGTATTTAAATTATTTTTTACCTTCACCTTTAGGACCCTTACAACTACATGATGACATTTTAATCAAACCATATAAAAATTCAAGGTGTCATCTAGGGTCCTCTTCTTCATTTCATTCTTCTTCCCATATCATTTCTTCCCCTTTGGTCACCAACCATCATAACCTATTCCCACCCCTATGGCTACCCCGATGATAGATAAGGAAAAAAAACTCATATTTGGGTCAACCTCCCATTCCTAAATATTACTCATAACATTCAATAGAAAGAATAGTAAAATAATTAATAAGTTGAACAACCCTCTCTTTGATCTTATTGTCAAGTCAAATAATCCTAATGCTTCTAAATATTTCTAGCTCATTTCCTTGTGAAACACTACTTACAAGATTATTACGAAAGGTCTAGAATGCATACTATCTCTAATTATTTAAGATATTATTTCTATGGAGAAAGGGGTTTTTGTATTAGTTTAGGAAGTATCTTAAGCTATTCCTATTGGTCATGAATTTAATAATTAAGAGAAGAATCCTAGCTATGAAAATCAAAATCTATATGATGAAGGATTATAATAGTTTAATTGGAACTTTCTTTTATAATTTATAGATAAATTTGTCTTTAGCTCTCATTCGTGCAAATTAATTATTGAAAGTGTATCTTTAGGCAAGTTTTTTGTAAAAATCAATGGATTGCCAATTGTCTTATTTGCTCTTGTAGAGGATAAAAAGGAGAGAGGGGGTGTGTTGTGTTCATCAAAATGTAATATGATATCCTCTACATATAAAAGAATAGGGGAAGGTAATATCTTCTTCTTAACCCCAAATTCCCACAAGAAAGATCCAAATAGATTAACCATAAGAAAATGGTCAATGCATAAATGAATCAATTTATGAAGAATATGAAGACAGAGGAAAATCTTATATTCTGTTATGAAAGGGAGTATTGAAATCTCAATTGAATTGAAGACAAATACTAACCTCAAAGTATGACAAATCAGGAAAATGTTGTTTTCTGGTGTCTATACTGAGTTTCGGGAAGTTTTGCAATCAGATTTGAAACAAAAACACAGAGACAGAGAAAACCTAGAAATATTTTCCTTTTCTGAGAAAGGTTGACCTTGACCCAGGTAAAAAGGTCAACCTTGACCCCTTTATGTCGACCTTCACCTACGTTGCTCCGACGGAAATTCTAATAGCGGATCCTAAAAATTTGTCGAAAAGGGTGTCTAGATCTGCACTATAGTTCATTGTTTTGTACTAGTTCCTACAAGAAAAATGGTTTTTCTTGTTGTGGGGGGGGGGGGGGGGGGGGGGGGGGGGGGGGGGGGGTTTGCCTTGGTCAAACCCCAATTTAGGAATTAACCTTGAAATTGAATTGAAGTTGCAGTAATAAACAAAGTAAATGAAACAATTCACCTTGCCTATGTTGAAATCCTTGTGGAGGATTCAAATCCTTGAATCCACAAGTATGGATGCTCCAAATGAATGTAGAATTGGATGTAGGATGTCTCAAATCAATTGTCTTTAGATCTTCAACATCAATATTGAATGGATGTGGATGGACAAATCTTCAACAAGAGGGCTCCATAGAGATCGAATCCTTCAATGGCTACCAATGGATCTCCTTGATGAATTGAATCTTGAATGCTTGAATGCTTGAAGATGAATGAATGGTTGAATTCTTCCCTTCTCCTCCTTACTTGTTTCTTGATTGCTTGATTTGATTGATGCTTGAGTGAGAATGGATTGAAATGAGAGGAGAAGGCTTCCTTTTATACTAGTCTAGGGCACAAACTTTTAGAGAGGCCTACAAAGGAGAATTAAATTCCCATTTAAGCCTTTACCCTTAGAAGTGGACCTAAATTAATTATAATTTAAGAGTTTACCATTTTGAAGCCTGAAACAGTCGACCTGGAAGCAGGAAATAAATCTTTTCGAAACCCTACATTTGGAAACATTGGGATTTTGAAATTTGGACCTTGGGTCGAGGTCAAGGTCGACCTTGACCCTCAGGTCAAGAATCTCATAATTTCAATTCAGGATGCCAAAATTATGTAGAAAAGAAGTAAAAAATGGGGCAGTACAGGGGAAAAAGTCAAATCCAAGTCAAAGATTAATGCAGGAGCATCTCAAGTCCTTGACAATCGTGTGTCACCAAAATAATTTGGAGTTTGTCTGTGTTGCTTGGTTTCTGCTTTGACCGAGTTGGTCGGTAGTTGGTCAGTTTCCTTTGGTTACCATGTGTGGTCGGTTCTCTCCTGGGCGATCGGTTATTTCACTGGCGCTCAGCTTTGTCTGTCTGCTGCTTGGTTATTGTGCTTACCGACAGGCCTAGTTTTATTTCCTATTGTGGCCGACTTGTACATTTATATTGGATCATGGATTTAATGTTGGAATCCATCATTGGGAAGTGTGTGGTCCCAGATTTGACCATTACTTCCATTAATCATGCATTTGAAGGATGACTCATTTCGGTAGCTTCTTGTATAAATGTAGTTGTTTGGTTGTAGTTTGAGGAGGCAATTTTGATAGAAGATAGTAGACATTAGATTGAAGATTTAGAATAGATCCTCACATGTTGGAGGACTTCTATAATTCATTGTAATATCTGGCCCTAACCAGGAAGGCCTTACAGCCCAGAATGTATGATTCCAATTGATGATAATATATCAAAGTTTTTTGTATTCTCTCTCTCACTCTTGTGTTTGTTTGCTTCCGCATTTGTTGGGTAGGCTTGGATCATTAGGGTGTGCCATCCCTTGGCCCCTCTTGCCTCCATGCCTTGTGTCAGGTGGTATCAAAGAGAGGTTGAGGTCTTGATCTATTTCTGCGGATCTAGGTTTGTAGGTTCCTCTTGAAGCCCTAGTTGATTGTTGTGGGGTAGCAAATTGCGATCTGACTTGCAATTGTAGAGGGTTGTCAAGATAGTTCATGGGAGGTGAGATGCAGATCCAAGATTGGTAGATATGCTAAGGTAGATTGCTGCTATGTTAGAAGTAGTAGAGACAACCCATAGAAGAGGCAAACATCTTGAAGATGTTAGTGATGATGAAATTGAAGAGCAACAGGTGAATGTAGAACCTGTACCTGTTATGGATCAAGGTGAAGAAATATTTTTGAAGGCTTTGACAAGTCTGAAGTCAACACCACATTTCAATCCTCCTGAGTATGGTGGAAAGTTGGATTCTGATGAATTGGTGGACTGGATCATCGAGATGGAAAAGTATTTTGAATATGAAAATATCCTTGAGGATAAGAAGGTTAAGATTGCAAGTACAGAGTTGAAAAGTCATGCATCCTTATGGTGGAAACATCTGCAATTGGATTGGAAGAGGAAATGAAAAGACAAAATCAAGGTATGGAGTAAAATGGTCAATAAGTTGAAGGGAAAGTTCTTACCCTGTGATTATCAGATTAACCTAGTTCGGTGAATGCAAAGTTTGAGGTAGAAAGATAGCTTGGTAAAATAATATATTGAGGAATTCTATAGATTGGATATCAGATCTGGACATAATGAGGATGATGTGGAAACAATCGGCAGATACCTGAATGGTTTGAGAGTTTCCATCCAAGGGGAAATTAGTATGGTCAAGTTGGAGAACATTGAAGAGGCTTATCAATTTGCTTTGAAGGCCGAGGAGAAATTGACCAAGAGACATGAGAAAAGAAAGAGAGGTCATGTGGTAGATTCCCTAGAGGAAGAGGTAGATCTAATGGTGAAAATGGTAGATCTGAACCTGAAAAGACAAATCTGGACAAAGGCAAGACCGAGTGGAAAGGTGAAAGTTCTAGAGGTAGAGGCAGTAACTACTAAGGTGGATATGGTAGAGGAAGTTTCTGAGGAACTTGTTATAATTGTGGAGAAGAAGGACATAGATCTTTTGAAAGTATACAAGCTAGTAAGAAGGCTAGTAGCAGTAGAAATGCTTTGGTGCAAGAAGAGTCACCAAATGAACCTGAGAAAGAAAATAAATTGATGGTAAGGAGAGCACTGTGGAATGAAAGCAAGAAGGAAGATTTGGTAAGGAAAAGTTTATTCAAGATTAGATGTAGAGTTTCTGATAAAGTTTGGAAGGTAATCATTGATAGTGGTAGCTCAAAGAATCTGGCATCTGAATAGATGGTCACAAATTTGTAGTTGGAAAGGTTGGTACATCTAAAGCCCTATCAGATTTCATGAATCAAATATGAGCATACACTCCTGGTAAGTGAACAATGTTATGTGAATTTAAAGATTGGAAAATACTATGATAAGGTGTTATGTGACATCATGCCTATGGACTATTGTCATATTTTATTGGGTAGACCTTGGCAATATGATAGACATGCTATATATGATGGGAGATTGCATAAGTATACTATTGTGGCTGATGGAAAGAAACAAATCTTGTTACCATTGATGGAAGAACCTGTTAGTAATGTTTGCACATCTGTGAAAGTTTTCTTGATGGAAGGAAGAAAGTTTGTTAACTCATTGAAGAAGAATGATGTATGTTTTGCTATGATTCCTAATAACCTGAGTAAGAAAACAAAGGATAATGTCCCTAAGGAGATTGATAAATTACTCACCGAGTACAGTGATATCATTTCTAATAATGTACCTGATGGTTTGCCACCGAAAAGAAGCATTGATCATTGTATGGATCTAATCCCTAGAGCTAGTTTACCGAATAAGGCACCTCATCAGTTGACACCTACTGAGAATTAGAATTGAACTGATAGATTCAAGAGTTGTTGGAGAAAGGTTTGATCAGAGAAATTTTAAGCCCTTGTTCAGTACCCGTTGTATTGGCACCAAAGAAGAATGGAGAATGGAGAATGTGTACTGATTCCAGAGCAATCAATAAGATAACAGTGAAGTATAGGTTTCCTATACAAGGAATGGATGACATCATGGATAGTTTGACTGGAGCAAAGTATTTCACAAAGATTGATTTGAAAAGTGGGTATCATCATATTAGAATTAGAGAATGTGATGAATGGAAGACTACTTTCAAGACAAAAGAAGGTTTGTATGAGTGGTTGGTTATGCCTTTTGGTTTAACTAATGCACTGAGTACTTTTATGAGGTTGATGAATGAAGTTTTGAAGAAATTCTTGGGTAAATTTGTGATTGTATATCTTGATGATATTTTGATATTTAGTAAGACTAGAGAAGAACATTTGTTTCATGTTAGACAAGTTTTGCAAAGATTGAAAGAGGAAAAGTTGCTGATAAATATGAAAAAGTGTTCATTCATGAAAGAAGAGATTGTGTATTTGGGATTTGTTATTTTGGTTGATGGTTTGAAGATGGATCTTGAAAAGGTTGAAACTATTTTGAATTGGCCTACACTTGTGAATGCTAGTGAGGTAAGATCATTTCATGGTTTGGCAAGTTTTTACCGAAAGTTCATAAGAAATTTTAGTTCAATTTGTAATGTTATGACATAGACAATGAGAAGAGACAAAAGAGAATTCAAATGGACACATGGAGTTGACAAAAGTTTTGAGACTCTGAAGTAGAAGGTTGTTGAATTACCTATTTTGGCATTACCTGATTTCAATAAAGTATTTCAAGTAGAATGTGATGCAAGCAGAAGTGCAATTGGAGTTGTGTTGAGTCAAGAAGGTAAACTTGTTGCTTTCTTTAAGGAAAAGTTGAATGATGCTAGAAGGAAATATTCTATGTATGATCAAGAATTCTATGCTATTGTTCAAGCACTAAAGAAATGGAGACATTATTTGATACTGAGTGAATTTGTGTTGTATATTGATCATAAGGCTTTACAATACTTGGGTAGTCAGAATAAGTTGAATCAGAGACATGAAATGGGTTGAGTATCTGCAGAGTTATACATTTGTGATAAAGCATAAGAGTGGAGTTACTAACCGAGTTGCTGATGCATTAAGTAGAAGAAAATCTTTGATGATCGAGATGAAAATTGAAGTTCTTGGTTTTGATGAGATGAAAGATTTGTATGAAAATGACCCTGATTTTTCTGAGCCATGGAGAAAGTGCAGAGCACCTATTCAAGATCAACAAGACACTAAATGGGATGAATATATTATTTAGGAAGATATGTTGTTTAAAGGTATTCAGTTGTGTATACCGAGAGGAGTAATGAGATCTAATTTGATAAAGGAGAAACATAGTAGTGGTTTGGCTGGACATTTTGGTATTGATAAAACATGGAATTTTCTTAAGGAGAAGTACTATTGGCTGCAGTTGTATAGAGATGTTCAAAAATTTGTGAAAAGTTGTGGAATTTGTCAAGTTGCAAAAGGAGTAAGTTAGAATACTGGACTGTATACACCGATTGTTGTTCCTGAGAAACCTTGGATTGACATTAGTATGGACTTTGTTCTTGGCTTACCGAAGACAGTAAGAGGTAATGATTCAATATTTGTTGTTGTGGATAGATTTTCTAAGATGGCACATTTTATACCATGTAGAAAGACATCAAATGCAGTACATGTAGTAGATCTTTTCTTTAAGGAAATTGTTAGATTGCATGGATTACCGAGGAGTATTATCTCTGACCAAGATAGTAAATTTTTTGGATATTTTTGGAAAACACTTTGGAAGAAATTTGGCACTGAGTTGAAATATAGTTCTACATTTCACCCACAAACTGATGGACAGACTAAAGTTGTGAATAGAAGTTTGGGAAATTTGTTGAGATGTTTAGTTGGAGACACACCGAGTAATTGGGATTCTGTGTTGGCACAAGCAGAGTTTGCATATAATAATTCAATGAATAGGAGTACTGGAAAGACACCATTTGAGATTGTGAATGGCACACAACCGAGAGGAATATTTGATTTGAGAGACATTGTTGATGAGAATAAGAAAAGTGTTGAAGGAGTAAAGTTTGTTGAGTATATGAAGACATTGCATGAAGATGTGAAGTTGAACCAGGAAGACACTAATCAGAAATACAAAGATAGAGCTAATAGATCAAGGAGACATAAGACTTTTGATATTGGTGATGAAGTGATGGTTCATTTGAAGAAAAGCCGATTTCCTGTTGGAACATATGGGAAGCTGAAAATGAAGAAGTTTGGACCTTGCAAGATTCTGAAGAAATTGGACAGTGGAAATGCATATGAGATTGAGTTACCTAATGACATGGACATATCACCTATTTTTAACATTGCTGATTTGTATGAGTATCATGAACCTGATGAAGAAGTGACAGTACTGACAGAATATCCTAAGAAGCAGAATGATTAAGTTGAACAGATTTTGAAGGAAAGAGTTGGCAAAAGTACAAGAGGAAAACAATACATGGAGTATATGGTAAAATGGAAGAACAGACCGATGGAAGATAGTTCATGGATTTCATAGTCTGAGTTGGATGCAAGTCAGACCAGGCATACCAAATGATTTGGAGAATCATTTCAAAATAACCCCAGGTGTCTGATGTAGGAGCATCTCGGGTCCTTGGCAATCCTGTGTCACCAAAAATAATTTGGATTTTGTCTGTGTTGCTTGGTTTTTGCTTTGATTGAGTTGGTCAGTTTCCTTTGGTTACCGAGTGTGGTCAGTTCTCTCCTAGGTGGTTGGTTATTTCACTGGCTCTCGACTTTGTCTATCTGCTGATCAGTTATCCTGCTTACCAACGGGCCTAGTTTTATTTCCTGTTATGGGCGACTTGTGCATTTATATTGGATCATGGATTTAATGTTGGAATCCATCATTGGGAAGTGTGTGGTCCCAAATTTGACTATTACTTTCGTTAATCATGGATCTGAAGGCCGAATCAGTTTGGTAGCTTCTTGTATAAATGTGGTTGTTTGGTTGTAGTTTGAGGAGGCAATTTTGATAGAAGATAGTAGACATTAGATTGGAGATTTTGAATAGATCCTCGCATGTTGTAGGACTTCTATAATTCATTTTAATATCTATCCCTAATCGGGAAGGCCTTACAACCTGACATGTATGATTCCAATTGATGATAATATATCAAAGTTTTCTACATTCTCTCTCTCACTCTTGTGTTTGTTTACTTCCGCATTTGTTGGGCAGGCTTGGATCATTAGGGTGTGGCATCCCTTGGCCCGTCTTGCCTCCCTACCTTGTGTCAAAGATCCATTCAAGGCATTTGACATGACCCCAAACCACTTACTCAGAGGGATAAACCAGTCCTAAATGGAAGTGCTTCTATTTTTTGACGCTACATTTAGCCCCCACTTTAGCAAGAGTATGGACTCAATGCAAAGTCTTGGTAAAGGAGATCATAAAGAAAAAGAAAATCTTATTAAAATCAAAGGGATAAAGAAATCCTCAAGCCCCCAGGGATTCAAGTCTTCATCAACTCCAAGATTACAATAAGAGAGACATCTCTAAAAGAGAGAAAAGGGTGTGATTACCTCACCCAATGAGAACTTATGTCCCACTGTGAACCACACAAAGAAACAACCCAACTGGAAAGATAGAGTTGGGCCATCTAGTGAATGTGGCTACTCACTAGTCAACCCATCAAGGATTCACCCTTAGGAATATTCTATTCCAAAAGAGAAAAGCTAAAATAAGAGAGAAATCTAGTCTTAAGGACACCTTCGACCTTAAGGGATCAAAACCTTGAAAATTGAAATTGGAGGGATCAAGAGACCCTATAAGGTAAAAATTCATGCTTTAAGGATTAGTCACTAATCCATAAAGGGAGAAAACTGCTTTGAAAAATATATTTTGAAACTGCGTGTGTGCAAAAAGTGAGCAGGAGCGTATGCCCCCACGTTAAAGTCATTGCTAATACTTTAATAGGAGAAATGACTTGAATAGAAACATAAACAACTCAACTGATTATGTTTCCACTATGAGATGCCCCCAATCAAAGAAAAATCAAGGGAAATACCACATAAACATACAAAGAACACTGAAGGGATCTACCTATCGTGGGGTCAGTATTATCATAAGATAATATTGATATATGATATTATTGCAAATGAATTAACATCATTCCCCAAAGAAAGTAGAACTACAATCAATATGGAGGAAAGAGAACATAAGATTTATGAAGAAGAGTCTTTTCAGACCACAACATGGAGACCAAAAAGAATCAGTGCTACCAAGTCGCAAATCCAAGTGGACTACACAAGGAAAACATTTAAGAACAATAGCATAGGTACAACATAACATGACAACAACATATAGAAGAATAGAGATACATATAGAGGAATATCACAACAGGTTTGATTCCTTTATCACCTTATACCAACAAAGTAACAAGGGTCATATAAAAGAACAATAGCCAATTGCAAACAAGGATCCTCTTGAGAATCATAATGTTCGATACTAGGTGTAATTATCAATTGTGCTGAAAGCATATTAGGTAAATTAATATCAATGTCAATAGTCTCATATTCATCATTAACATCATTAGTATCATCGAGAGTATCTTCTTCATCAAGATTAATTGAAATAGAGTCTAAGATATGAATAGAATCATTATGATGATTCATTTTAACATCATTATTAATATTAACTTCTTCTAACACATCAGGCATAGGCTGGTCAAAATAAGGTAAAGAACTTTGAAGAACAGAGGCACGGGCCTTAGCTTGAGCATGATGCTTCTTACGACGTTCATTTATCAGATCGGTTACATTTTGTCTTGTTTGAAATATGTTGAGAACTAGGAGGGACAACCACCAGTTCCTTCACAAGTTCTATAGGAGGATTAGTAGGATTCTTAGCAGGCTGAAAAGAAACACTAGGAGCTTGATTAACAAAACTAGAAGCCATGGATAAAGGAGGTATTGAAGGTGTAGGAAAAAGACCATGGTTAAGATCCATCTGAGGCATGCTTAACTCAAGAATCTTGCGATGTTTATAGGCTTGATATGAGTGAAAAAGGTTATCAGGTCAAGAAGGACATGAATTAGGTAATGAAGGCCAAAAGAAGTCAAGGGTAGCACAATCCCTGGGCCTAGAAGGTTGATATAAACTATGATTAATCATCTTCACTTCTTCATCATGAATGAATTTAAGACACTTATGGATAGGAGAAGCAATGACATGCATGGCATTCAACCAAGGAAAACCAAACTTAACTTGAAACTGATCAGAAGTAGGAATAACAACAAAGGTAGTGTCCACAACTTTACCACAAAGTTCAACAGGAAAGTTAATAGAACCAAATGATGGATAAAGAAAACCATTACAAGTTTGAATACACACATCCAATGTATCATAAGAATCATGTTGTTAGTTCTTCATAAAAATATTTTATTCAGTAATAACATTGACTAAGGATGTAGGATCAAAAAGAAAACCACACGTAGGTATCTTAGAAATCCTAGCATAAATGTAGAGGGGACCATCGGGAGATTCAATAGTTTTAGAATCATCAAAGGTAATCAAGAGTTCCCTAGGTATTTTATTATTAGGTTGTTTTTGAGGTTTAGGTTGAGGTTTTGGTTTAGGTCTAGGTTGAGGTGGAATTTGAAGTTGAGGTTGAGATTGAGGCTAGGGTGGAGATATAGATTGAGACAAAATAGCATGCTCCACATGGTTAACAATATGATTAAGATCATCCATCTTTGAATCATAAACAATATCCACGGAAGATGGCTGAAAAATGGTATTAGTATCATGTGTAGGAAAATAATTCGTATAGATTTGGAGATTTTGATTAGGAGGAGAGACAGATTTGTTCCCACTACCATCAAAATTATCAACAAATAAAGCATTAGAATCAATTAAGTCTTAAACCTTATGTTTTAAAGAATAACACTTCTCAATATCATGGCCATTCTGACGATGGTATTGACAAAAGGCTTTGGAATCAAAGGATTTGGATGCCATTGTAGTAGGTAAAAGAGGTTGAATAGGAGGTAAAGTAATCATATTAGAAGTCAACAATTTATTCATAATAGAATGCCAAGATTAAGAAAGAGGATTAAACGTATGATTCAGATGAAAAGTAGCAGATACAGAAGTGGCATTGTTAGATGCAACAACAACTTGGTCAGCAACTACATTTTATTTCTTATTTATCTTGACATAGTTGTTAGGTTTTTGAAACTTGTTGGGATTAGGAGCATCATCACTCTTATCAACTGGGACAGGAGCCATTGGAGTCTTTCTCTCAAGTTGACTCACTTGTTATTGATAATGATGAAGTGCTACACAAAGTTGTTGAAAAGAGGTAAATTTAGTACACAAAATCTTATCTCTAATATCCTTTTGTAAATTTGAAATAAACATACACTAAATATCAATATCAGGAACAGGATAAGAAATTTGAGCATACAAATGCTTAAATATACCAATAAAACTTGTTGGGATTAGGAGCATCATCACTCTTATCAACTCGGATAGGAGCCATTGGAGTCTTGCTCTCAAATTGACTCACTTGTTATTGATAATGATGAAGTGCTGCACAAAGTTGTTGAAAAGAGGTAAATTCAGTAAGCAAAATCTTATCTCTAATATCCTTTTGTAAATTTGAAATAAACATACATTGAATATCAATATCAGGAACAAGATAAGAAATTTGAGCATGCAAATGCTTAAATCTACCAATAAATTCAATCAATTTTTATTTAGTATTTTGTTAACAATGCATCAAATCAGTTAAGGAAACTTGTGGACCAATGTTATTTTGAAATTATTGTATAAAAGCATTAGCAAATTTTGGAAAAGAATCAATAGAATAAGGAGGCAAGGAACAATACCATTGCAAGGCCTTATCACAAAAAGTTCTAGCAAACAACTTGGCTAAAATCCTATGGTCATGAGCATAGTCACTACAAAGGATTTGAAATGTTTTAACATGAGTAAAAGAGTCTCCCTTACCATTTTAATTCTCAAGATGAGGCATATCAGCTTGTTGAGGAACAAGAGCACGAATAATGTCTAGGGATAAAGGATTGCCCATGTCACATGTAGGAATACTGAACTTGGATTGAGTTAAAGATGCAAGTTATTGTTGTAAAGAGGACTTAGTTTGAGCCAAACTAATGATTGTGGAATCATTAGATTAAATAGGAGGCATAGAAACACTAGAAACACTAGGAAAAGTGTAGGAAGTGATAGGAATAGAAGATACAATCGGTGGAACACTCAAAACCACAGTTGGAAGAGGGTTGGAATAGGTAAAAGGAACATTATGATAAGAAGGTTTTGAAGTAGGTAGAGACACGGGTGGAACACTCATAGGAAGAGAGGGAACCGATGTAGTCACTAAAGGAGGAGTATAAGTAGGAATGCTGGGTAAAGGAACGGAAGAAGGTTCCACACTAGTGTCAGGAGGAGTGAATCCTAATTATTGAGCTTCTTGAGCTAAAGGTTTAATATTTAAATGCACAAGATGAGTAATACCATGCAAGAGATTAACACCTTGATCACTATCATGAAGGACTTTCTTAAGAGCCTCTATAGCTTGAATAGAATCTTGATTATGGTTTTCTTGAATAAGATAATTTCCCATTTTATCAAGTTCGGTTGAAAGTTTTTGGACTTGTTCAGGAGGAAATCCTAAAACATCATCCCCATCATGAGATGAGTGAGAATAGTTATGCTTCATACTAGGATTGGAATCATGAGTAATCAAATTGTCATCTGGGATCCTAAGGAGATGAGAGGAAGACTCAGGATCAAAGAAACCCATAAGTCTACGACTTCTTCTAACCCAAATATTATAAGTAGGAATAAAGGTAGTAAAGCTCATATACCAATGAAATGCAAATGAACTAAACTAGGAAAAAAAAGCATCAACGAATAAATGTTTTTTTATTTTTTCTTTAAATGAAATGTAAATGCTAGCACATGCAAAATCTAACACCACAAAAGAAAGAGTTGCCTATCGTGGGTTCACCAAAATGTAGAGGATAAAAAGGAGAGAGGGGTTGTGTTGTGTTCATCAAAATGTAATAATATATCCTGTACATATAAAAGAATAGGGGAAGGTAAGATATTCTTCTTAACCCCAAATTCTCACAAGAAAGATCCAAATAGATTAACCACAAGAAAATGGTCAATGCATAAATGAATCAATTGATCAAGAATATGAAGAAAGAGGAAAATACTATATTCTATTATGAAAGGGAGTATTGAAATCTTAATTGAATTGAAGACAAATACTAACCTCAAAGTGTGACAAATCTGGAAAATGTTGTTTTCTAGTGTCTATACTGAGTTTTAGGAAGTTCTACAACCAGATCTAGAACAGAAACCCAGAGACAGAGAAAACCCAGAAATCTTTTCCTTTTCTGAGAAAGGTCAACCTTGACCTAGGTAAAAAGGTTGACCTTGACCCCTTTATGTTGACCTTGACCTCCGTTGCTCCAATGGAAATTCTATTTGCAGATCCCTAAAGTTTGTTGAAAAGGGTATCCAGATCTGCACTATAATTCACTGTTTCGTACCTATTGCTGCAAGAAAAATGGTTTTATTTGTTGGGGGGACGGGTTTGCCTTGGTCAAACCCCAATTTAGGAATTAACCTTGAAATTGAATTGAAGTTGCAGTAATAAACAAAGTAAATGAAACAACTCGCCTTACCTATGTTGAAACCCTTGTGGAGGATTCGAATCCTTGAATTCACAAGTATGGATGTTCCAAATGAATGTAGAATTGGATGTAGGATGTCTCAAATCAATTGTCTTTATATCTTCAACACCAATCTTGAATGGATCTTGGAATAGGAAGAAGCTTGAATGGATGTGGATGGAGAAATCTTCAACAAGAGGGCTCCATAGAGATTTAATCCTTCAATTACTACCAATGGATCTCCTTGATGAATTAAATCTTGAATGCTTTAAGATGAATGAATTCTTGAATGCTTTCCTTCTCCTTCTTTCTTTCTTCTTGATTTCTTGATTTGATGGATGCTTGAGTGCTAATGGATTGAAATGAGAGGAGAAGGCTTCCTTTTATACTAGTCTAGGGCACAAACTTCTAGAGAGGCCTAAATAGGATAATTAAATTCACATTTAAGCCTTTACCCTTAGAAGTGAACCTAAATTAAATATAATTTAAGAGATGAATAGAGGTAAAATGGATTCACCACTATTCAGATGTAAAGGGGGAAATATGAGATCTATTCTCAAACCCAAATTCCCCAAAGAAGAGATCTGATTTGATCAACCAAGAAGTTAATACACAATCAAATCAATTTGTTGGTTAATATGGAAGAGAGAGAGAGAGAGAGAGAGAGAGAGAGAGAGAGAGAGTAAATCCAATATTTCCCTATGGAGGAGAATTATTATGTTATACTTGGAATTGAAATACAAATACTAACCTCAAATTAGGGCAGATCTGGAAAATGTTGAATTCTGAGATCTATCCTAGACTAGAAATGTTGTGATAGAGAAAACCTAGAAATCTTTCCTCAAGATGGATCATCTCAAGTTTGACCCTCATAAAAGGTCAAATACCACATTCTTTATTTGAAGTCTGATTTGAATTATGTTCGCAGATCCTGAAATTTTTTTGAAAAGGGTATCCAAATTCACTCTCAGATCTGAAATTCCACACCTGTACCTACAAGAAAAAGAGAGTTTTTGTTGTTTGTTTGAGGGGTTTTCCTTGGTCAAACCTCAGTTTGGAATCAACCTTAATATTGAAATTGAAATAGGAATGCTAGCAAGTAGTAGAAAAGGATCTAACAACGAAGCTATGCAATTCGATAGATATGCAATTGTATTTTAAATGTAAACAAGTATATTGATATGAAAGCTTGAAAAAAATAATAAATGTAAATCAAACCTCCATGATTGTATCCTTAGAATCCACCTTGATAAGAGAATGAAATGGATCTTGAAGATGAACCTTGAAGGAAGATCACACCATCATAATGGCTAGATCTAGGGTTTGAATGATGAAACTTGAATGCTTGAACCAAATCCCTTCAATGGATTGAATGCTTAAATCCTTGATCTTCAATGGAGAACTTGGATGGAGAAGAAGACTTTAATGCTTGAATAAATGGATGCTTGATCACCTCACTTGGGAGTGCTTGAGCATGAAAACTTGAGATGATAAAATGAGAGAGGAAGGCCTCCTTTTATAGTGAACTAGGGCACACTCCTCTAGAGGGGCCACCTTGGAGAATTAAATCCCAATTACATCCTAACCTTTAGAAAATATACCTAGATTAAATGAAATTAAAGGATTTACCATCCTGAAACCCAAAATGATTAACTCGGAGGCGGGAAACTAAATATCCCGAAATCCCAAAGCCCAAAAATTTTGGAAATTGGAAATTTGGAGAAAGGGGGAAAAATCAAGGTTGGACCTGACCTAGTCAGGTTCAAGCTTGACCCTAATCTAGTCAGGTTTGACCTCAACCTTGACCAAGTCAGGTTCAACCTTGAATCTGACCCTGGTCCTAGATTGGCTCAGAACCAAGTCAGGAAGTCCTGGGGATGCCCAGAAACCTAAAATTGATGCCAAAATAGGATAGAATGTCAGGGATAGACATAAAATCCTATGATTACTGTGATGAAGGCTAGGAGGATCTATTTCTGAATCCTACCTAAAAAATAGATCCATGGAAGAGGGAAATTAAGGAGAATCCTCAGGATCCTAACCCTAATTTCATGTAGAATGAAGCAGAAAAGAAATGGAAATTGGGGAGAAAGCCAGATCAAAGCAAAGATCAATTCAAGGCATCCAATCTGACCCCAAAACACTTAATCGGAGGGCTAAATGCTCTTAACATGGAAGTGCTTCCATTTTAAGATGATACATTAAGGCCCCACTTTAGCAAGAGTATGGACTTGATGCAAACTCTTGGTAAAGGAGAAGAAAGAGGAGATCCAAGTGGATTCGAAGAGAGATAAAATAACACTTAGCTAAGGACACAAGCCCCTAAACTAAGGATTCTAACTCAACATATATGCACGAGGGTGCAAAACAAGACAACAAAAAGAACAAGGGTTAGCACCAAACAACCCAAATCAATTAGCATAAGAAACCTCACTAAGAAATATTCCTCATACTAATATCATATTTGGAAAGCTATCATAAAAGCATAAATGTTTATATAATAAAGACAAGAGAAACACTATAAATAACATAGCTTCATGATCCTTTCCTACTAGCATGAAAGTAGAAAAGAGAGAAAGGAGAAAGTGATTACCTCGCCCAGTAAGATGCCCACCTTACCATGAATCACCCTGGAGGGAGAGCCCAACAGGTTCACCCATAAACTATGCTTGTAATTGTAATGCATCTTCTGATGGCTTTTGGAATACCCATAGATCCACCTTCTTGTATCACCATGAATATAAAATGCATGTCTCCTCAGGATTTAGCAACTTATGTGCGTTACCTTTGGAAGATTTAGCATATAGCTGCGTGTCTTTTCAGGATTTAGCAACTTATGTGCATTACCTTCCAAGATTTCGCATATTGAAAATTTTGAAAAATGCGTGTCTCCTCAGGATTTAGTAACTTGTGTGCATTACCATCGGAAGATTTAGCATATAAATGCGTGTCTTTTCAGGATTTAGCAACTTATGTGCATTAC
This sequence comes from Chamaecyparis obtusa, assembly GCA_027943335.1. NCBI lineage: Eukaryota > Viridiplantae > Streptophyta > Pinopsida > Cupressales > Cupressaceae > Chamaecyparis > Chamaecyparis obtusa. The sequence goes on from BSBK01005120.1 coordinate 109,326, forward strand.
CTTCCAAGATTTAGCATATAAAAAATTTGAAAAATGTGTGTCTCCTCAAGATTTAGCAACTTATGTGTGTTACCATCAGAAGATTTAGCATATAAAAATAAAAAAAATATAGTACAAGGGAGGCCCTATATATTCCCCCCTCCTTAATATGGAAAAAACATACTATTTTGACATGTTAAGGAAAGAAAAGAACAAGGATAAAGCCTTCTTCAGCATCAAGACAATATCCACAAACAACACCTAGTCCAAGCTAAGAAGGTCACAGCTCCTATGAGGCCATGGAAGGGACGAATGCAAAGAGATATCATGCAAGAAGTGAAAAGAAAGTAACCCTTATGAGGGATAGCATACTATTCAGTTTCCAGGGTGAGAGATATATCAACCATGAAAACCCAATGTCAAACAACAAAATAGGTTGTGATCAAGCACAAAGATCCTCAATGCAAACCAAAATTTTCATGTATGATTGAATATCACATAATAGATAAATACTACTTACCCAAGGAAAGAGGTGAATACCGAAAAGACAGAAGGAGATGGCATCCTTGCCCCCCAAGTGTAGGAACAAAGATGGAAGAGGATACCTACTTCACAATGCAAGGAGATATCCTATTTACAACAATGTACACCATATCCTTAGAAGGGATATTGACCCCTACATCCAAGAATATAGATAATCATAAAAAAGATATGTCACTCATGGAAAAAGGATCCTCAAAGAAAGAGATCTTATCAACAGGACCCCCACCAAAGAGGAGTGCTTTAGATAAAATATCATCTTTCAAAAGGCGAGAACAAAGATTCAATCATCAAGCCCCCTGCAAACAAGAGGAATAGGAATCTTTGGAATGAGGGAAACAACTCTAACACCAAAGCAAGGGTGAGAGTTTATAAAAAACATAATTTGCAACATGGAGAAGAAGTGACGACTTAGGACAACAACTTCTCATGTAAAAAGGTTATCCATAGTCAGAACATCTATCAATATGTTGAAATAATGTTACAATATAAACAAATACCACTAAGCTAAGGAAAGCAATTCCCTAGACAAAGATAAAGAAAGAGGTACCTTGCCCCCTAGAGATAGAGTCAAGGGATACCTTTGCAAAACAAATGTTTTAGAAAATATATCTTAAAAAGAAAGGATAGATTCTATGGATGATTAAAAACATAATGTAAAGCCATAGAAAAATAGGAGAGAAAGAATACCAATTAAGCCAACATAAAAGACCTAATCGATCCTAGGAGATTGGATGAAGATACACCTCTTGCCCCCCAGTCATGAGACAAGAGGAGAAGAACAATTTACATTATATCTAAAGGAGGGGAATCCCCTATATCAAAATTATGAAGAAATTGTAAAATTGAACAAGAGTGCGATATAACTCCTAAAGCGGCTCTTTATCTAACATATGACTTGAAATGTTTACAATCGGCAAGTAAATGTTTATTACTATAATGAAAATGACATTTATATTTGTAGAGAGCATCTATCGGCATAGGTCGAAAGATTTATTTCTTGGAATTCATTAGCTCAACATATACCTTTTTAGCAATTTCTTGATGAATATTAGGGTTATCTAAGATAGGTGTGAGGAGAGAAGGAGGATGTTTAGCATCACTGACCTTAACTTGAGATTTTGAACACCCAACACCATACATATTCAGTTTAGGGGGTATATGAACTAGAAATCTAATACCATGCTCATTAACACCTAGCCCTAAACCTTTATAACCTTGTTTAGTCACCATATTATATCTAGTAGTGTACATAGCATGTAAAGCTTCTATAGGAGGTGATTGTTTATCATGTTCATGAGTAAAGGTCGCATAAGGTGGGATAATAGGTTTTGAAAAATTTTCTTTACCCTTTCCTCTAATATCATCATGAATCGGAGGAGAAGGCAAATCAAAAAAATCTTGCACATTCGCATCCTGAACAATAGCTCGAATCCCATCATAAGTATGGGAAGAGTGAGGATTAACAGATGGAGAATTACGTATCAAAATAGGAAGATTAGGATTAGGATTAGGACTAGGAAGATTAGGAGATGGTGTATCATCTACCCAATTCTTCACATAATCCAAAATATGAATAAGGCTACCACATAAATCTTGAACACAAGTTTTAAATGTAGGCAGACTAGTGTCGGTTAACTTCACAAAAGCATAAGCAAGGGAAAAGTAAAGGGTCATCAACATAATGAAGTGAATGATACTCTCATAGACATAATAGGTATTATAAAGGGATGCTAAAAGAAGAGTAATAAAGAACATAACTACACACCAAAGCATCTTAACAATCGCCATAGTAATGCAAGAAATAATTTTGGATTTTTTTAATTATATAGATTTTTTTGGATTTTTGAATTTTAAAATGCAAGAGCAAAAACTGGATCTAATCTAAATGCAAAAAAGGATCTAAAATCTAACACAATAGGGCATCTAATTCCACAAAAGAAAAGGAGAGTAAGTATGTCGAGTTCACCAAAATGAATAGAGGTAAAATGGATTCACCACTATTTAGATGTAAAGGGGGAAATATGAGATCTATTCTCAAACCCAAATTCGCCAAAGAAGAGATCCGATTTGATCAACCAAGAAGTTAATACATAATCGAATCAATTTGTTGGTTAATATGGAAGAGAGAGAGAGAGAGAGAGAGTAAATCCAATATTTCCCTATGGAGGAGAATTATTATGTTATACTTGGAATTGAAATACAAATACTAACCTCAAATTAGGGCAGATCTGGAAAATGTTGAATTCTGATGTCTATGTGTACTTTCAGGAAAATCTAAGACTTGTCTTGGACTGGAAATGTTGAGACAGAGAAAATGCAAAAATCTTTCCTCAAGATGGCTCAGCTCGGGTTTGACCCTCATAAAAGGTCAAATACCACATTCTTTATTTGAAGTCCGATTTGAATTCTATTCGCAAATCCCAGAAGTTTTTGGAAAAGGGTATCCAAATTCACTCTCAGATCTAAAATTCCGCACCTGTACCTACAAGAAAAAGAGAGTTTTAGTTATTTTTTTGAGGGGTTTGCCTTGGTCAAACCCCAGTTTGGAATCAACCTTAATATTGAAATTGAAATAGGAATGCTATCAAGTAGTAGAAAAGGATCTAACAATGAAGCTATGCAATTCAATAGATATGAAATTGTATTTTGAATGTAAACAAGTATATTGATATGAAAGCTTGAACAAAATAATAAATGTAAATCAAACCTCCATGATTGTATGCTTATAATTCACCTTGATAAGAGAATGAAATGGATCTTGAAGATGAACAAAGGAACTTGAAGGAAGATCACACCATCATAATGGCTAGATCTAGGGTTTGAATGATGAATCTTGAATGCTTGAACCAAATCCCTTCAATGGCTTGAATGCTTGAATCCTTGATCTTCAATTGAGAACTTGGATGGAGAAGAAGACTTGAATGCTTGAATGAATGGATGCTTGATCACCTTACTTGGGAGTGCTTGAGCATGAAAACTTGAGATGATAAAATGAGAGAGGAAGGCCTCCTTTTATAGTGAACTAGGGCACACTCCTCTAGAGGGGCCACCTTGGAGAATTAAATCCTAATTAGGTCCTAATCTTTAGAAAATAGACCTAGATTAAATGCAATTAAAGGATTTACCATCCTGAAACCTGAAATGATTAACCCAGAGGCGGGAAACTAAATATCCCGAAAGCCCAAAGCCTAGAAATTTTGGAAATTGGAAATTTGGAGAAAGGGGGAAAAATTGAGGTTGGACTGACCTAGTTAGGTTTGACCTTGAATTTGACCCTAGTCCTAGATTGGCTCAGAACCAAGTCAGGAGGTCCCGGGGATGCCCAGAAACCTAAAACTGATGCCAGAATAGGATAGAATGTTAGGGACAGACATAAAATCCTATGATTACTATGATGAAGGCTAGGAGGATCTATTTCTGAATCCTACCTAAAAAATAGAGCCATGGAAGAGGGAAATTAAGGAGAATCCTCAGGATCCTAACCCTAATTTCACGTAGAATGAAGCAGAAAAGAAGTGGAAAGCGGGGAGAAAGCCAGGTCAAAGCAAAGATCAATTCAAGGCATCCAATGTGACCCCAAACCACTTACTTGGAGGGCTAAACTCTCTTAACATGGAAGTGCTTCCATTTTAAGATGATACAAGAGATTACCATTTCAAAGCCCGAAACAGCCAACCCAAAAGCAGGAAATAAATCTTTCTGAAACCCGACATCTGGAAACTTTGGGATTTTGAAATTTGGACCCGAGGTTAGGGTCGAGGTCAACCTTGACCTAGGTCAGGGTCAAGGTTGATCTTGATCCTGAGGTCAAGAATCTCATAATTTCAATTCAGGATGCCACAATTATGCAGAAAAGAAGTGGAAAATGGGGCAGAATAGGGGAAAAAGCCAGATCCAAGTCAACGACCCATTCAAGGCGTTTGACATGACCCCAAACCACTTACTCAAAGGGCTAAACCAGTCATAAATGGAAGTGATTCCATTTTCTGATGCTACAGCTCCTAACAAATTTTAACACAAAGGAATCATATTTCCCCTTTTATTTTCATCATTATGAAAACAACATTAAGTAGAAGTATTGCGATAGAAAGTTTGAGGGATAATGTATTATGGTAATTAATAATGTTTCTATAATTACTCACTCTTTGTTTGCATATTATACCTTAATGTTTAACATTTTTAATTATTAATAAGATTTTGCAACTAGTAAGAAGCTATCCTACAACAATTACTAGGCGTCATAGCAATATATCAAGGATAAATTTAAAAAATTCTTTATCAGTATTATTGCACGCATTATGAGTAAAATTAAATTAACCTATTAAGCTATAAAAGGGATGTTACAAGCACTTATCTTTGAATTTTCTATTCTATTGAGTACAAATAACCTTTTGGGATAGAGTGATTTCATCCATTAAATCTAAGTTATCCTCATGAAAAATTAAGTTGTTGACATTGGCTAAAAGAACACTACTAGTTAAGTCCATTTTATTAGCGATCCCTACTTACATGATGTCTCATTTCTTTATGCCATCAAAACTTATTTATTTCTTGATAAAAAGTATTCATGAGATCTTGTTTATAAAGTGGTAAGGGTGAAAAGCATGTATTGGCTTTTTTTATTCCTCTAGTAGCCTATAATATCTCTCTAGGCACAAATTTAGCATCAGAACTTTGCACTTCATTGGGAATTAAATGTAATAAAGTTTTACCAAATAAGTATGTAGATTCTATTGATTGTACTATATTTTCATAATTTCCAACCCACCTCAAGGTTATTCTATGTAGGACTTTATAATTAAATGTAGGGATATTGTAACTTCAAATACATCATGGATTATTCACAAATGGAAAGTTAGGTTCTACTTTGATATGATACTTGAAATCACTATGTGGTGGTTGATATAAGAATATATATTATTCAAGAAAATCCTATTTATTAATATAATGGGGGAACAATGTGGAAATTTAGTCAAACACATGTAGGGATAATGTGGAAGATTAGTCTTAGATACACATTAACACCAACACATACCTATACTAAAACACCATCTCCATATCCCTCTCCCTCACCTTCACTTCTACCGAAACACCCCCCCTCTCTCTCTCCCTCTCCGCTTTACTAAAACATACATGCACAATTGAATATACACACAAATACATGTGCGCACACACATGTAGAGACACACAAATAATCACATATGCACACGCACACACACCAAAACATAGATACACAATGCCCACATACACACATAGACATACATGAAGGCATACACTCATGCACACACAACCACACACACATGTATTAGGGTAATTGATAATGTTGCTACAATTACTCACTCTTTGTTTGCATATTATACCTTAATTTTTTACATTTAAAATTATTAATAAGATTTTGCAACTAGTAAGAAGCTATCTTACAACAATTACTAAGCGTCATAGCAATATATCAAGGATAAATTTAAAAAATTCTTTATCAGTATTGTTGCACGCATTATGAGTAAAATTAAATTAACCTATTGAGGTATAAAAGGGATGTTCCAAGAACTCATCTTTGAATTTTATATTCTATTGAGTACGATAACCTTTTGGGATAGAGTGATTTCATCCATTAAATCTAAGTTATCCTCATGAAAAATTAAGTTGTTGACATTGGCTAAAAGAACACTACTAGTTAAGTCCATTTTATTAGCGATCCCTACTTACATGATGTCTCATTTCTTTATGCCATCAAAACTTATTTATTTCTTGATAAAAAGTATTCATGAGATCTTGTTTATAAAGTGGTAACGGTGAAAAGCATAAATTGGCTTTTTTTATTCCTCTAGTAGCCTATAATATCTCTCTAGGCACAAAATTAGCACCATAACTTTCCACTTCATTGGGAATTAAATGTAATAAAGTTTTACCAAATAAGTATGTAGATTCTATTGATTATACTATATTTTTATAATTTCCAACCCACCTCAAGGTTATTCTATGTAGGACTTTATAATTAAATGTAGGGATATTGTAACTTCAAATACATCATGGATTATTCACAAATGGAAAGTTAGGTTCTACTTTGATATGATACTTGAAATCACTATGTGGTGGTTGATATAATAATATATATTATACAAGAAAATCCTATTTATTAATACAATGGGTGAACAATGTGGAAATTTAGTCACACACATGTAGGGATAATGTGGAAGATTAGTATTAGATACACATGAACACCAACACATACCTATACTAAAACACCATCTCCATATCCCTCTCCCTCACCTTCACTTGTACTGAAACACCCCCCTTGCCCCCCCTCCCTCTCTCTCTCTCTCTCTCTCTCTCTCTCTCTCTCTCTCTCTCTCCTAACACATACATGCACATACTCATGCACAAATGAATATACACACAAATACATGCACATGAAGACATACACTCATGCACACACAACCACACACACCTATGCAAACATGAAAACATGGTGAGATACACACACAAACACCCACACACGTACATGTCCATGCACACACACATAAATGCACGTGTAGAAATTCATACAAATGTTCATGCCTACACACATGCCCATGCTCACACCAGCACCCACAAACATAGACATGCATGTAGAGACACACACATAAACTCAGATACATACACAAAGAAACAAACTGACACATAGACATACATGTAGAGACACACACATAAACTCATAGATACATACACAAAGAAACAAACTGACACGTAGACATACATGTAGAGACACACACATAAACTCATAGATACATACACAGAAAAAAACTGACACATATACACACATGCACAAATATATAGGATCTCTCTCTCTCTCTCTCTCTCTCTCTCTCTCTCTACCGCCCCTCCCCATGCCCCTCTCCTTTCTCCCTCTTCACCCCCTCACCCTCACCCTCTCCCTCTCCCTCTCCAACTCTCACTCTTCCCTCCCCCCTCTCTCTCTCTACCTCCCCACTCTTCCTCCCCCTCCCCCTCCTCCAATCTCTTTTTGTATTCCTCTTTATCCATGCTCTCTCTTGTCCTCTCCCTCTCCCTCTCCACCTCCCCCCACTCTCACCCTTTCCATCTCCTCTTCCCCCCTCCCACTCTCACTCTCCCTCACCCTCACCCTCACCCTCTCCCGCTCAAGCTCTCACTCTTCCCTCCCCCCTCTCTCTCTACCTCCCCACTCTCCCCCTCCTCATGTCTCTTTCTATATTCCTCTTTATCCATGTTCGCCCTCTCTCCCACTCTCCCTCTCCACCTACCCCCACTCTCACCCTTGCCCTTTCCCTCTTCCTCTCCCTCTCCCTCTCTCCCCCTTTATACATGCTCTCCCTCTCTCCCACTATCCCTCTCCACCTCCCCCCACTCTCTCCCTTGCCCTCTCCTCTACCCCCTCCCTATCTAACTCTCCCCATCCTCCCTCTTTCTCTCTACCTACCCTCCCCTCTCCCCCTCCCCCTCCCATATCTCCCCCTCTCCCACTCTCTTTCCCTCTTCCTCTCTACTCCTTCTCTCCCTCTCCTCCCCCCCACTCTCTCTGTCCACCTCACCCTCACCCTCACCCTCCCCCCTCTCTTCTTCTCTATCCTCACTCTCCCTCTCTACCCCTCTCCCTCCCCCTCTCCCCTTCCCCCCCTCTCTCACTACCTCCCCACTCTCCCCCTCCTACCTCCCCACTCTCCACCTCCCCCCACTGTCACCCTTGCCCTCGCCCTCTCCACCTCTCCCTCTCCCTCTTCTCTACCCCCACTCTCACTCTCTACTATCACTCCCACACTACCCCCTCTCTCCCCCTCTCCCTCCCCCTCTTACTCACCCCCCATCCCCTTCCCCCCATCTCCCTCTCCAACTCTCACTCTCCCCCTCCCCCTCCTCCTATAGCTCTTTTTGTATTCCTCTTTAATCATGCTCGCCCTCTCTTTCCCCTCTCCCTCTTCCTCTCCCTCTCCACCTCCCCCCTCTCTCATCCTTTCCCTCTCCTCTTCCCCCTCCATCTCTCTCTCTACCTCCACTCTCCTCTCCCCCTCCCCCTCATGTCTCTCCCTCCCCCACTCTCTTTCCCTCTTCCTTTCTACTCCATCTCTCCCTCTCCTCCCCCCCCACACACACACACACACACTCTCTCTCTCTCTCTCTCTCTCTCTCTCTCTCTCTCTCTCTCTCTCTCTCTCTCTCTCTCTCTCTCTCTCTCTCTATCTCTCCACCTCACTCTTGCCCTTGCCCTCCCCCCCTCTCTTCCTTTCTACCCTTTCTCTCCCTCTCTACCATCACTCCCCACTACCCCGCTCTCTCCCCCTCTCCCTCACCCTTCCCCTCTCACTCACCACCCCCCTCCCCTTTTGCCCTCCCCCTCTCCACCTCTCCCTCTCCCTCTCCCTCTTCTCTACCCCTGCTCTCCCTCTCTACCATCACTCCCGCACTACCCCATCTATCCTCCTCTCCATCCCCCTCTTACTCACCCCCCCTCCCCTTCCCCCCCTCTCTCCCACTCCAACTCTCACTCTTCCCTCCCCCCTCTCTCTCTCTACCTCCCCACTCTCCCCCTCCCCCTCCTCCTATCTCTTTTTGTATTCCTCTTTATCCATGCTCAACCTCTCTCCCTCTCCCTCTCCACCTCCCCCCACTCTCGCCCTTGCCCTCTCCTCTTCCCCCTCCATCTCTCTCTCTCTCTCTACCTCCCCTCTCCTCTCCCCCTCCCCATCATGTCTCTCCCTCCCCCACTCTCACCCTCACCTCATCCTCTTCCCCCTCCATCTCTCTCTCTCTATCTCACCTCTCCTCTCCCCCTCCCCCTCATGTCTCTCCCTCCCCCACTCTCTTTCCCTCTTCCTCTCTACTCCCTCTCTCCCTCTCCTACCCCCACTCTATCTCTCCCTCCATCTCACCCTCGCCCTTGCCCTCTCGCCCTCCCCCCCTCTCTTCTTCTCTACCCTCGCTCTCCCTCTCTACCATCACACCATTGTCTTTCCTTCAAAGATAGTATATCTATTCTAAAGATTACCTTTTCCATCATGAAATACACTTAAATTATCAACCTAGGGACATCGGACTTGAAATGGGCCAGCACAGTTTATGCACTAAGTTCCTTTTGGATTCATAACACCTATGTTGCAGGAAAGTAAAATGCATTGGAAGAGTCTATGCTGCTGCTACAAAATAGTAAACACACCTTGGCTAACAAAAAATAATTGCAAGAAGCTTAAAAAATGAACCTAAACTAATTAACAACTCAAAACATCCACTATGATCATTTTTTGTAAGTGCTACAGGACTAATACAGTAAATCTATCTAAAAATACGAAACTGCAAGAAATGAATCTATTCTACCTAAATCTATTCCACCTTCCAAGTGGGCCCCCTTGGTTGGTTTCAATTAACTATGAACACAACAAGTGCTTCAAAATCTTTCTTCCATTAAAATCCTTGTTTGATTACATAGAAACTAAATAATTCATGAAGAATAGAAAAAAGTAATTTCTGAATCTAAATCAACATTATCTATTTTCTCATTAGCTTACTAAGATAATCCAAATCCATTATATAGAGGATTGGATGCTCATTAAAAACATACATAAAAGTCTTGAACAAACATCACCAAAAAAGAAGGCAGAAGATCAACCATGACATAGTACATTTAGTGCCGAGCAACAGAATAACAACTTGCAAGAAATATAGCAAGTTGTATCCCCTATATTCTTTGGAACTCCTTTGCAGGTGCAACTTATTCAATGGAACTAAACTGTGCCTTCTTTGCCATGATCGGTCTTCATTATCTTCCTCCTTAAATGTAGTAATCACCACTCTTTGCGTCGCTCCTCATTCTCCTAAAAAGTTAGCAACATCTGGAACACACATGCAAGATAACATTCCTACTTTTACTTAGATGTTAGAACATAGCTTAAAATAGTTATATGAAATACTACATTCTATGTATAGTATTAAGCAAAACATGTCATACACACTACCCATAGGTTTAGTAGGTTCTAGATTTCTTTGGCATAAGTTCACAAGATATTTACAACAAGTGTTCAGGAATGTTTTGTCAAAACACAAAGAGTGTGTCCAAATTATAAAAACTTATATCAAAATTAAGACATTAATATGCCTCATCATCTTCCCCCCACTATTCAAATGCTTGTCCTCAAGCATTATACTTCTTTTCCATAGCTTTGAAGTCTTTGACTGAGGTTCTCCCCTTTTTCCCACTTCTGAAGGTGTAGTAGAATCCTTTGTTGCGCTCCCAGTGATCACCTTTGTGCTCCTCAACCAGCATGTCTAGTTTAGTAACATTATTATCATAAAGAGGCCAAACAAGCATAAGAGGCTAAAAGGATAAGGGCATCCATAGTTCCTTTCTGATCTATCATCCTAGTTGTATGTATTTGGTCACCCTGTGAACAGTTGCCTCATAATTGATAGGGCTATGTGGTTCTGCCTTTTTTAAGGCATCTGGTAGTCGGTTCCACCTATTCCTAATCCCTAAAAAATCTCTTTGTTGTGTAAAATTTTGGAGTGTCTGGTAATCTTTGTAAACCTTTTCTCTTTCTACAAACACTTTAGCCCTGATCTCTGGTTTTGGTTTTCCATAATTTAATCTGAACCAATCTCTTAAAAGATCATTAGGCTTACGTGATTCAGCCCATAGTGGCAAAGGTTCAGATTTTTCAAGATCTCTATAGGCATTTAACTGCTGGTCATATTTTGTCTCATTGTGCATCCAAGACATTAAAGCCCTAAGGTGAACATCTCCTATGTAAAGCAGAGGATTCCACTTTGTTTCATGTGGAATTATGAAATTATGCAGATGAAGTTCACACAACAAATTCTTCTACTATGTGGGTAGAGTCTGATACACATTGTAAAAATCTTGAGCATTTTTAAATTCACAATCAATATCCCTGATTGTCATCATTAATTGAAATAACAAAAACTGTTCCTTCAGACAAATAGAATACACCCTTGGTGGTGACCTACAGGCCATGACTTGGCCAGTTATCTTTAAAGCCTTATTCATCTATTGTTTCTATTTCTCGAGCTGTTCCTTGAGGGATTCAATTTCCTCATCTTTATCAAATATTATTTTCTACATTTGGCCTCTTTCTTGTTTCCACAAGGTCTTTTGAAAAATGAAGTGATTGTATAGACCAAATAATACAAATTGAATTGTAGACAGAGGAAATTCTTGAGCCATAGCTTTCTTCTTTCATTCCTTAGCAACTTGCTGGAAATAATGGGTATACCAGGAGGATTTATAAGGTATGATAGAAACATTAGTGTATACAGGGACTGGTGGAGTAGTAGGTTGAACACTTTCAGGGGCATTTTCTGGGACTACAGCAGGATTTGGCTCACACATTTCTTGATCACCCTGTGGCATTTCACTGACAGGCTTATTTTCACATGTTTCCACATTTTGGGGTTCCAACTGTACAGGAGAGTCATCTGGAATATTCTTGACTTGCTATTCTATATAAGGTTTTGATACTTGACCTCGCATGCGAGGGCTTTGACATAAAGGAACCTCTTTAACCTCTATTTTTTTGGGCGTCTGTTTTGGTCTAGATGGTGCTAGGGTAGATGCTATAGGATTAGTTGCTGCAGAAATATACCTCTTTCTCTTTGTCACTTGAACAGTAGGGTTTTGGGCTTTCCTTTTAGAATTAGGGCTTTCTTCATCAACCTTATGTTTTCCTTTATCTATGGTAGAGCTAGGTATATCACCTTCTAAAATAGGATCAACAATTTTATCAGTAGGAGGTAATGTTGGTTCTTTCTGTGTTTCAACTGGATTCTAACTAGGCCCCTCAATTTCTTCCTCATTCCCTAAATTTTGCTGGACAGGGTTGGCTTGAGGCTATAAGGTTTTAAATTCAACAAATTATGCCCATGATACAGGGGAAGAATCCCGAAGAGACCTTTCAACTAAAATTTTCACTAGGGCATGATGAGAAATAGAATTTTCATTTCCTTTTTGAGTTTTCTCTACACTTATACACAACATATTGTAAAGAAAATTGGGGACATTAACTTGAATGTTATGCCCTACACAACTAAGCAGCTTAAAATGATGAGTGTGTAAGTTCAAAAATCTTCCTTCGCAAGTCAAATACCTGATGATATGGTTTTCCAATTATGGATATGACACTAGGAGAGAGAGTCTCTTACACTCTTGCTTTGATATTTCCAATGGAGGGTCACCTGACCGAGAAAACTGTGCTCGCGATGACCTGGCGTCATGTTCATTTGGGTAATGCTCTCCATTCACTATTAGTCTTGTGACTTCTGCTATCCACTCCTTAGTAGCAACCACTTTCAATCCCCATACTATGGCTTCTCCTTCATCAAATGTCCTCATAAACTCCATTGCTACTTCTTCATTGTACTCTGTTAACTGCAGGAAGTAGCCAAGCCATCCACAAGTGTTGAAAGTATGGACTGCTTCCACATCTACTAGTAGAATACCATGGACAACCGGCTCATGTCTCTGTAATTGACCTCCCATCCTCAAAATGCCTAGTTTTAAATTTCTCTATTTTCACCACCCTGATAATTTTTACCCCCTTAACACTTTTCAAATACCTTCTTCTTGAAATTCAAATTGATCTTTCTGAGAAATGTTGATACCACATTCTCTTAACACAGCTCCGTTATGTTTGGCATGTAAAATAATGATACCATTAATTATGAAGGACATCAAGGTTTTAACTGGGAGTTTTCTTTTTATAAATGATAGTCCTTTTAAGTCATGTCAAACTAAGGAAATCTTTCCCAAAATTGAAATGAAAAGGTATAGCAGATACAATAAAGATTTAAAAATTAAAACAAACCGCAACCAAAGTATAACATATAACATGGACATGACTAGGGTGACATGGAGATGACACTTGGAAATAAATACACTTTCCCTACCCCCCACAAAATTTTGACAAGTGTCTGCACATAAAAATTTTCACACATGAATGGAAAATTGGCTTTAGGCTTATACGATACATTTAATGCAGTATTATATATAATTATTGAAACCTATGTGCTAAAAATGAGGAGAAAGTAAAAATGTGTACATGAAAGCTATAGATTGTGCATCCATATGCAAGTTGATGAGTTGGCGAAGTCTAGTGATCGTAGAAAAGGTGTTGATGACATGTTTTATTGAAAGCATGAAAAATAGAATTTGTGAGTGACATGGAGGGTGAGTAGATGGTAGACAAAGAAATGAGATGAATTGATAAGAAGAAAATGAAAATTGAGTGAAAGAATGGACCTCATATGGAATGATGTTTTATTATGTGTTTCTCATCGAAGGCTTGTTATGGTACGGCTACAGGAAGAAGGCTTACACCCTCCGCTACAAGAACTGTGTCCAAAGGAGTTGGTAAATTTCTTGGTTGGAACTACTGCAGGAACTCATCCTTGGTCTGTGGTTTATGATAGAGGCACAATTAGTGGCCATTTACAAGTAGTTTGAACTAGACTAGATCAACGGTTGTCAGTTGTACTGCTCCATTGTCGAATACATAATGAATTTCGTAAGGCCTAGCCATCGAGTTTGCAATTTTTCTGGTATCTCTTTGTATTAAGAATCATATAAAAGAGCCCAATCTCCCACTTGGAAGTGTTTAGTCCGAATATGTGCATCATGCCATTTTTTCTACTATTTTTGAATGATCTTTGTTCTTTCCAAAGTTGTCTTTCTCATTTCATCCAGTGAGTTCAAGTGGAGAAGTCTCTCTTCTTGTGTTGCAGGAAGGCTGATGTTCAATTCCAGAGTAGTGCCTAATGTTTTATGTTCAAATTCAATGGGCAACATTGTAGCTTTGCCATACATAAGTTCAAATGGTGTGAATCTAGTTGTCATCTTCGATGTTGTTCTGTAAGCCCAAATGGCTTCAGTTAATCTACTGCTCCAATCCCTCCTATGTATTTGCACTGTCTTGGTTAGAATGGCCTCAATTTCCCTATTGGTGACCTCTGCTTGCCCATTTTCCTGAGGGTGATAAGGGCTGGATTTCTGGTGCCTTATGTTGTATTCTTTCATAAGTTCTATGATCAAATTTGATGTGAACTGGGCTCCATGATCTATTACAAGTTCTCTGGGAACTCCGTAGCGTGTGAATATTTCTTCATATAAGAATTTAGCTACTTTCTCATCTCTTGCATTTTTCATTGCCTTGACTTCCACCCATTTTGTTAAATAATTTGTACATACTAAGATGTAGGATTTACCATTTGATGGTGGGTCAATTGGCCCTATGAAGTCCATACCCCACTTTTCAAAGGGTGTTACAACAACCTGTGGATTGAGTGGCATCTCATCTAATCTTGTTGGCCGGCCAATTCTCTAGCATTTGTCACACTTGGTGGTATAAGTTGTTGCATCCTTGTGTAATGTTGGCCAGTAATATTGAGTTTTAAGTATCTTTAATGCTATTCTTTTTCCTGCAAAATGGCCTCCACATGGTTCATCATGGCAGGCATGTAATATGTCATATGTTTCATCTTCCCTGACACATCTCATGATTTGATCTGGTCCAGTATAGAAGAGATTGTTATCTATCCATGAATAATGAAAACTTTTCTCTACAAGCTTCTTCCTATCTTTTTGGGAAAAGTGTGGTGGCATTTTATTTGCAGTAAGATAATTTTCCATGTCTACATACCATGGTGTATGGGTTGCTATGTGGAACAAATGCTCATCTAGAAATGTATCTTCAATTGGAGTTAGATCTTCATCAGCAAGCTGAAGTCTGGACAAATAGTCAGCAACTACATTGGCCTTTCCTAGCTTATCAACAATGGTAATATCAAACTCCTGCAATAACAAGAGCCATCTTGCCAATCTGCCAGTTACAGTTGGTTTGTTCATCAAGTACTTTATGGCTGAGTGGTTAGTATGAACAAAAATAGGATAGCCAGTTACATAGTGTCTGGATTTGTTCAATGCATAAACTACAACTAAAAGTTCCATCTCAGTTACTATGTAGTTTATTTTAGGGCCATGGAGACTTTTACTAATATAATAGATTGCATTTTCAAGGTTAGTAGGCTTTTGTCCTAATACAGCACCTACAACATAGTCTGATGCATCAGTGTGGATATGGAATGTAATAGACCAATCTGGTCCTTTAAGAACTGGTGTTGTGGTGAGGAGTTTCTTAAGCTACATGAAGGATTCATTACATGCTAGTGTCCAAATGAATTCAACTTCTTTAGTCAGCAATGTATACAAAGGACTAGCTATTTGATTGAAATTTTGAATGAAACGCCTATAATAGCCAGCATGACCTAAAAAAGATCTTACATCCTTTGGTTTTGTAGGTGTGGGAAATGTTAGGATTACCTCAATCTTGGCTGGGTCCACTTGTATCCCTGCTACTGATATAAAGTGACCAAGCACTACCCCTTCCTACATAAGCATGAAACATTTCTCACTATTAAGTGATAGGTTATGTTCTTTTCATTAGACAAGAACCTTTTCAAGATTCTTCAAAGCCTCCTCAAAAGTCACTCCAAATGCTATAAAATCATCCATATATATTTCCATACAGTCATGTGATATGTCAACAAAAATACTTATTACAACTCTTTGAAATGTTGTTGGAGCATTACATAGGCCAAATGGCAACATAGAGTATGCAAAAGTACCCCATGGGCATGTAAATGTAGTCTTATCCTGATCTTCTAGAGCTATACTTATCTGATTATAACCACTATATCCATCAAGAAAAGAAAAATATTTCTTACCAGCCAGAGTATCCAGAACTTGATCTAAAAGTGGTAAAAGAAAATGATCCTTCTTCGTTGCCTTATTCAATTCTCTGTAATCTACACAAATCTATCATTTCCCTCCCTTTTTAGGTACTATAACCAGAGGTGAGACCCACTGACTATCAGATATAGGATATATGAAACCAGCATCAAGCAATTTTTGTAGTTCAGTTTTAACTATTTCCCTGAGTGCTGGATTAATCCACCTCTGGGGTTGACAGAGAGGCAGGCACCCTTCATTGATATATATTCTATGAGTGCATAATGTGGGGCTTAATCCTTTCATATCTCCATAGTCCCATGCAAATGCCTTTTCATGTTTTTGAAGAAGCTCTGTTAACTATTTCAGCTGTTTGGGAGGTAGTTTGTTATTGACATGGAGATTATGACCTTTTGACAACTCAATAATAGTTGTGAGATTAACCATAGCAGCTTCAGAGATAGGACTTGTATCTAGTTCACATGGTAAAAGCTGATGGATAATGTCTGGCTCCTTAGGTAGAAAACAATTCTCATTATATTCTTCATATGTAGTTAATTCCAACACAGAGCTGTTAGATACATCCTTTTCTACCACACAAGTATTATTAAGAATACTCTGAATTATTGAATCTTCCTCCTGCAGCTTTAGAAAAAAATTTCTATGTAACATCATAAGTTGTACTACAGAGTTTAACTCTTCCTCTCCATCCCCTAAATCTGGCCATACAAGTGTGTTTAAATCTGGTTGGGTTGTGCTGGAGGATACATGACAAATTTCTTTGTTGCCTGCCCATTTGATATGGTCATATTTCCTGACCTACAACTTATATTTGCATCAACTATAGCTAACCATGGTCGTCCTAAAATGATAGGTTAACCAGCTAAGTTGACTTTTGGAGATAGAATCATAAAATTTGCAGGGTACTCTAGAGAATCTAGGGCTACTACTATGTCTTCTATCATTCCATCAGGAGTGATAGTAGAACTATTAGCAAGTTGTAGAATTATTGGGGTAGCCCGTAATCCTTCTATGTTCATCTTTTTCATAGTATCCTTGGTCATTACATTTAAAGTAGCACTAAGATCAATCAAGGCATTTTTGACTGACTGATCATTTATAATCACATTCACAACTAGACTTCCTGGATCAGAATATTTAGGAATAACCAATTTTACTAACATAATGTCAGCCAATTGTCTTATAACATGAACTGTGGTTGGGTCCTTTTTCTTCCTCCCAGGATTTTTAAGACAAGCTTCTCTGATAGCTTTGCCATAAACAAGAACATCTTTAATAGCTTGGAACAAAGGAATTTGGACATGCATGTTCTTCAGCTGGTCAATGATGTCAAAGGATTGTTCCTCTATTTGTGCAGGTTTACTTTGTATAAGCTTTTGTGGAAAAGGAGGTTCAACTACAATTTGAGTTTGAACTGAACTAGTTACATTGGATGGGTCAACCGCTTGCGACAGGGAAGTTTTTGGTGCTGATGTTGCAGGAGGATCTGGTATTTCAGTTATTAGAGGTGGTTCAGGTGCTAGTAAGGTTGTACCAAATCTCAAATTTATATCTGCAACATTTAGAGCATAAGCAGGATACTGCTGAGCATCAGTAGCATACATTGGTTGTTGTGGCTGTTGGTTATTTGGATTTGACTGAGGTTGTGCAGGAAATTGAGTCTATTTTTGATGTCCAAAAATTGTAGGAGGTGGCATTAGTGCAGGTGTACTTGCTAGAGGTGGTAAAGGTGGGTATCCAGTATTGTTAGACCATTATTGAGGTCCTCTTCATTGGTTTGTAGACTACCAATTCCCTTGGGGTGGTTGCCATTGGTTTGGGAACTGTGGCCATTGGAGCTATTGTGGAGGATACCATTGACTTTGTGGATTATTTTGCCAAGCATTGTTCCAATTAGGTTGATTATATTGTGGAGGACCTTGGACACTACGATTTTGCCATTGATTACTATATGGATTTGAATTTTGTAGATGGTCTTGAGGCATAACTTGACATGGGTCCCATGGCCGATGTTGAGCAATGAAGAATACTTGCTCATCTTCTCCTTCTATCTTTAGGTACTCAGTTGGAAGATGTTGGTTTTCCACATTAGTGAACAATTTGCAATGACAGTCTTTCTTCTATTTTTGGCAGTGTGGACAATACTCAGCTAACTACTCCTTAGCTTCTGCATGTTTCTTCTTAGCAGCCATTGTATCCAAATGTGTGGTGACATCATTGATGATGTCTTGCTTGAAATAAGACAACAAATTTGAAATTTTCATCTTTGAAATACCAGAGCCACTTCCTTTGGCTATTGCTGAGCGAAATCCCCTTCCTTTCTTTACTGCTGACCTAGAGTAGTTCTAGAAAATCTTCTGAAGGTCATCCCATGAAGATTGGGATATATCTCCTCCTGCCATCAAATCCAATACTTCAAGACAGTTTTCATTTACTCCTCTAAGGAAAATCAGCTTCTAGGACTCCTCCTGCAGGGTGTGTTGTGGGTTCTTTTGTAAGTTGAACAGGAAGCGAGATATATAATCTTCTAATGTTTCATCTTCCCATTGTGACATTCTAAAAATGTCATCACCTTTTGAATCATTTCCCCTGCAATATTCTTTATACTTGTTAAGAAATAGGCGTCTCATATCATCCCAATTGGCTACTGCATTTTCCCCCAAGCCCATAAACCATTTTAAAGCTGACTCTTTTAGTGTGGCTGGGAATAATTTTAGCTTGTGACTATCATTATTATAGTCAAAGCTCTGGCACAAGATATCAAATTCAAATAGGAAAGTATCAGGATCCTTTGTGATGAGACCATAAAACTTTGGTAATGTTGATGCGGGTATATTTTTGAGATTGGGATTATTGACGAGACTTGGTATTGGAAATGGAAATTTTGGAGCTGCCATAGTTGGAGGTATGGGATATTGAAACTGTGGTTGGAAATTGGTAATTGTTGGGGGATTGTGAACAGCAAGCAGTCCTGAAGTGCTGTTAGTATGGAAGCTGGCCAATATTTTCTCAAATGGATGGAGGTCAAATGTTTTCTAGATGTCTTCTTCTACTGAAGATGATGATGTAATAAACTCTGGGCTTGTGTCTAGAAATGGCAGTTTAGGTTCTTCAAATTCTTCTTTTGGTTTCACAGGCTCCTTAGGAAGGAATCTACCATGGACATCTCTCCTTCTTTGATGCATGCAAAAAAGTGGTGACTTGTTAATCAAGCTCACACCTTTTCAGTTCCTAGCTAACAAACTAATCTAAAAATAAATGACTCATGAAGGTTCCTAGCTTGACACCATCCCCGGCAGCAGCACCAAAAATGTACGGTTTCACAATAGATGAAGATAATCACACCATTGTCTTTCCTTCAAGGATAGTATATCTATTCTAAAGATTACCTATTCCATCATGAAATACACTTAAATTATCAACCTAGGGACATAGGACTTGAAATGGGCCAGCACAGTTTGTGCACTAAGTTCCTTTAGGAGTCATAACACCTATGCTGCAGGAAAGTAAAATGCATTGGAAGATTCTATGCTGCTGCTACAAAATAGTAAACACACCTTGGCTAACAACAGATAATTGTAGAAAGCTTAAAAAATGAACCTAAACTAATTAACAACTCAGAACATCCACTATGATCATTTTCTACAAGTGCTACAGGAACTTCATAGTAACAATGTTGTAGGACTAATACAGTAAATCTATCTGAAAATAGGAAACTACAAGAAATGAATCGATTCTTCTGAAATCTATTCCACCTTCCAAGTGGGCCCCCTTGGTTAGTTTCAATTAACTATGAACACAACAAGTGCTTCAAAATCTTTCTTCCATTAAAATCCTTCTTCGATTACATAGAAATTGAATAATTCATGAAGAACATAAAAAAGTAACTTCTGAATCTAAATCAACATTATCTATTTTCTCATTAGCTTAATAAGACAATCTGAATCCATTATATAGAGGATTGGATGCTTATTAAAAACATACATAAAAGTCTTGAACAAACATCACCAGAAAAGAAGGTGGAAGATCAACCATGACATAGTACATTTAGTGCTAAGCAATAGAATAACAACTTGCAAGAAATATAGCAAGTTGTATCCCCTATATTCTCTAGAACTCCTTTGCAGGTGTGGCTTATTCAATGGAACTGAACTGTGCCTTCTTTGCCATGACCGGTCTTCATTATCTTCCTCCTTAAATGCAATAATCACCACTCTTTGTGTCACTCCTCATTCTCCTGAAAAGCTAGCAACATCCGGAACACACATGCAAGATAACATTCCTACTTTTACTCAGATGTTAGAACATAGCTTAAAACAATTATATGAAATATTGCATTCTATGTATAGTATTAAGAAAAATATGTCATACACACTACCCATAGGTTTAGTAGGTTCTAGCTGTCTTTGGCATAAGTTCACAAGATATTTACAACAAGTGTTCAGGAATGTTTTGTCAAAACACAAAGAGTGTGTCCAAATTATAAAAACTTATATCAAAATTAAGACATTAATATGCCTCATCAATAGGTGCAAAAAATGTGGTCAATACACTTGATATTGTGGAGGAAAGTGTCAACATGATGAGATAAAAAGATCCTTATAGTTGTGATGTGGGCTCTCCTCCTATATTTGATGAAGAACCCGTGGTGGTGCTTAGGGGTCCTCACTCTCAAAGGTCATCCCAAGGTCTTAACACCATTACAAGAAGCCAAAGTCAAGGTCCTGTGGTTATTAGAGGTCCTAGTTCCAACCAGTCTAGCAAACCCAAGCAAGTGGCATCTAAAAATGTCACCACCAAATCAGCAATCAACCCTAAAATGAGCTATAATCTTGTTGACCAGTTACAAAGAATGCTAGCTCAAATCTCAATCTTTGAACTCTTGGAATTGTCTACAAGACATAAGCGTATCCTTGAGGATGCTTTGTGTGTAGCAAATGTTCCTAACAACATAGATGTTGACCAATTCCAGAACATGGTTAACCACCTTGCCAGCCCTCATTACCTAACATTCTCAGAAGAAGATGATAAAGATTTTAGCCATCCACATAATCTTTCCCTTCATATCAAATTCATGATTCACAAGACCCATTTCAAGCGTGTGTTGATTGATGGGGATGCTGGGCTCAACATTTGTTCTTTGAGTCTGTTGAAGATACTGGGTTATTCTAAGCAAGTTATTGATACCCGGAAGAAAATTACCATTAAATCCTATGATGAGGCAAAGAGAAGCTCCAAGGGCTTGGCTGTCCTTCTTGTCAGGATTGGCCCTGTTGAAAAGGACATTTTGTTCCAAATTATTAATGCTGGTCCTCTAGCATATAATATCCTACTTGGTAGACCATAGATCCATGACATGCAAGAGGTTCCATCCACTTACCACCAATGTGTTAAGTTCCCCTATAATGGAGTAGAAGTCTGTATACCCAGGGATAGCACATTATCTGTAAATGCAATTTCAGTAGGGACTCATGTTCCTCTCAACATGGAAGTAGAGGATTTTGATGCAACTCTAGCACAATGCAAGAATAAGTTCAAGTCCATAGACCTTAGTATGGGGGGGTATCAAATTAACTCCTTTATAAAACTACTAGTCTCACCTAGGTCCTATGGAAAACCTTCACAAGAGATGCGTCCTTCATCTTCAACCATGACTCTATTTGGTACATTTGTAGAGTCCTCAGTACCCATCTAGGATGAAAAAGAAGAGGTGGTTGTCAAGGATTGGATCTATAGAGAAGACAAATGCATGCATAATGAGAACTTCTCTCCCTCTCCTAAGACATACAGAAGAGGGTAGACTCTAGTCAAAATTATGGGCTATCCAGGTCATGGTCCTCTCAGTCACAGATTAGATGCTAGAGTCGAACCACTCGATCATGCCCTTTTTGGATGCAGGTCTAAAAAAATGGTTGGCCTAGGTTTTGAAAGTCCTAACAAGAAAATTGCTCCTATCCTTGCTGTGATGGATAGTGATGATGAATCAAACTACATACCCAATTTGCAAAATCAACAAGATAGGTGTGAAGATTGGGTCCCTTCAACTAATATCCTTTGGGGAGATTCAAATATTCCAGTTGCCCATCCAATAGTTTCAAGCTTACAACAAGAAGAATTTGTTGTTGAAGATCATGTTGAGGATCCTATTCAAGAACATCAATACATGAATGGCATTCAAGAAGGTGTTACCCTTGGTGACATTGGAGCTTCCACATATAGACATCATAAATATGCTTGGTGTAAACATCCTAGTCAGGATTTAGATACAAACTCACATGAGTATGAATGGGAATCTCTCTCTAATTCTTCTATAGTTGACATGGACATTGATGTTGTCCATACATATGGTTCCCAACCTGAGGTAGCTAATGAGTCTACTGTAGGATTAGTGGATTCAAATCCACAAATTTCTTTAGTGGACGATGCTTCGCTTAGTAGGATAAATCTTGACTTGGGTACCTTAGAGGGATACTTGACAGACCCTAACTCTGCGATCACTAGAGATGATACGATTTGTATCCACAACATTGAACCAGTCATTGACCTACCCCTTGCCAATCCCCACCTAATTGATTGGTCTCAACGCTATCAAGAGCCTCATCTTTTAACTTTCCAAAATGACTATGAGATGGCATGTTACCTAAACACCCTTGAGCCCATAGTCTCTTCCACTAGCAAACCAACTACAAGCATGACAGAACTAGATATCAAGTACCTTAGTGGCAAAATGAAAAGAAAAGAAAAAAAGAATAAGGGTTCTAATGGTGAAAACCACTGTGTGGCGGTGTCAGAACCAAAAATAGTAAAAATAAATGACGTATCCAAGGGTGAAAACCTCTCTGAGGTGCCTAAGGATGAGGTACTTGATCATCTCCCAAGTTACTTTCAAGATAGATCTTTAGTGCTTGTCGAACCTACACAACTAGTCAATTTGAATATAGAAGAGGCTCCACAAATAGTGCATTTGGCTTAGTCTCTATCAACACAAGAAAAAGAAGCATATACCAAGTTCCTACAAAGCAAGAAGATTAATTTTTCTTGGACTTACTCAGACATGCCAGGGTTGGACACTAATATCATTATGCATCACTTGTCCATAGCTTCAGGTATAAAACTAGTAAAATAGAAATTGAGGAAAATGCATCCTCACATAGCTCTTCTCATCAAAGCTGAACTAGAAAAACTCCTCAGTGAAGGATTTATAAGAGCCATTGATTATGCCGAATGATATCCAATATTGTACCAGTTTCAAAACATGACAAGTCCATTCACGTCTGCACAAATTTTAGAGATCTTAATAAAGCATGCCCAAAGGATGATTTTCCACTTCCACACATAGACATGATAGTGGACATGACTGCAGGTTATGAGATCTATTCATTAATGGATGGTTTTTCTGGGTATAATCAAATCAAGATAGCTCCTGAAGACTAGGAAAAGACTGCATTCACTTGTGCATGGGGAACCTATTGCTAGAACATCATGCCATTTGGATTAAAAAATGTAGGAGCTACTTATCAAAGAGCTATGACAACTATCTTCCATGACATGATGCATAAGAATATGGAAGCTTATGTGGATGACACCTTGGAAAAATCTAAAAAAAGGGATACACACTTAGGAGATCTAGAAGTCATTTTAGATTGCATGGAGCAGTTTCAACTAAGATTAAATCCAAAAAAGTGTGCATTTGGAGTCACCTTTGGAAAACTTCTAAGATTTATGATTTTAGCCAAAGGAATAGAGCTGGATCTAGAGAAAGTTCAAGCAATCTTGGATATGCCGCCTCCCAAAAATATTAGCCAAATGAGAAGTTATCAGGGACGTCTTCAATCTATGAGGAGGTTCATTTCACAAGTGGCTGATAGAGCTCAACCCTTCAATAAGACATTGCATAAAGGGGTTAAATGTGTCTGGAATGAGGATTGTCAGAAAAGCATGGACCAAATCAAGCAATACTTGGCCAATCCTCCAATCTTAATGCCTCCTATCCCAGGAAAACCACTCATATTGTATGTTTCATCAACATAATCTTCCTTGGGGGTATTATTGGCTCAACTTGATGACACTGGAAAAGAAAGAGCTATATACTACATCAATCGTACTCTTGTGTCATATGAGGTTAACTACACTAGTATTGAAAAATATTGCCTTGTGGTGGTGTTTGCTTCCCAAAAGTTGTGACATTACATGCTTGTGCATACAATACACCTCATTGCAAAGATTGATCCTCTCAAATATTTTCTTGGTAAGGCTGCTCTCACAGGTAGACTTGTTAAGTGGATGATGGTCTTATCAGAATTTGACATAGAGTATGTTGAGCGTAAGGCTATAAAAGGGCAAGCTATAGCTAACCAATTGGCTGATTTCCCAATTTGAGATAAAGTGCCAATTCAAGTTGAATTTCTAGATGAGCACATAATGTACATGACTGCAAGAACATGGAAGATGTTCTTTGATGGCTCTTTCATGCAAAATGGTTCAGGAGCTAGAGTGTTATTTGTTTCTCCTCATGGGTACACGATTCCTAAGTCCTAAAAACTATTGTTCCCATGTACAAATAACATTGTTGAGTATGAGGCTTTGAAAAATGGACTAAAAATGGCAATAGAATGGAGAATCACAGAGCTGCATATCTATGGGGACTCGCAATTAATAATCAACCAAGTTAATGAAGAATACCAAACAAAGGATAAAAACTGGTACCCTACAAGAAAATGGTTAATTCATTGAGATGATATTTCACCTTTGCTACATTTCAATAAATCCCTAGAGCAGAGAACAAAGTAGCTGATGCTATGGCTACATTGGCTTCAATTCTTCAGCTAGAACAACATGAGTCTAGATTTGGATTCCTGGTGGAAGAGCTACACTATCCTATCTATGACTCCTAAGAAAGCCAAGTTGTTTGTACCCTTGTTGGCCATGAGTCATCCTGCTATGGTGCCATTTACTCATACCTCCATGATGGCATTATTCCCAAAACCTTCAACCATTCTGAATGAAGAAACTTAACCCAAAATGCCTCTCGCCATACCCTTATCTCTGGTGATCTATATAGGAGGGGTTTAGATGGGACACTTCTTAGGTGCTTGGAAAAGGATGAGTCTGACCAAGCGTTAGCTGACATTCATGAGGGCACTTGTGGAGTACATTCCAATGGTCTTGCCATGTCTCGAAGGTTTCTTAGGGTTGGGTAATATTGGCCTACCATGCAAACAGATGTAGTAGATTTTGCTAAATCTTGTGAAAAGTGTCAAAAACACAGTAACCTAATACATGCTCCAAGCAGGGAGCTTATTCCTTCTATTTGTCATTGGCCATTTCAGTACTGGGCCTTTGACCTTGTTGGGAAGATTCATCCCAACTCATCAGGTGGACACAAATTCATCATCACTACTACTGATTACTTTACCAAATGGGTAGAAGTTGTCCCACTTTTTGTTGCCTTGGGCAAGATAGTTTCTCTGTTTATTTTGAACCATATCATCTATCGGTATGGAGTGCCTTCTGAAATAATCACTGAAAATGGAGGTCAGTTCAAAAATAAGGACCTTAAACATCTCTTCAAGAAATTCAAGATAAAAGGGAATTGGTCCTCCATTTACTTCCCGCAAGGAAATGGACAAGCAAAGGCTTTGAATAAAACCATTCTTAAAATTATCCATAGAATAGTTCACAAGAATGGTAGAGATTGGCATCTACAGATAAATCTGGCCTTGTGGGCCTATAGAATGAGTATTCGTACTCTAACTAGGCCTATTCCTTTTTCCCTCACTTATGGTGCTGAAGCAGTGTTACCTTTAGAGGTGGAGATTCCTTCACTTAGAGTTTCCCTTAAAGGTCTAGTAATAGATGAAGACTACCGCGCCATGAGACTTCAAGAATTAGAACTTCTAGATGAGAAGTGAAAGACATCCTTTGATCACATGAGAGTCTACCAAAAGCATATGTCCAAAGCATTCAACAAGAAGGTTCACCCTAGAGAATTTCAAGTGGGAGATCTTGTCTTACAAGAAAACCCTAAGAACCAACAACATAGAGAGCAAAAGGGGAAATTTGAACCTAATTAGCTTGGACCATACATTATTACTGCTGCTTTTGGGACATGTGCTTATTTGTTGTCTACTGAAGAGGGAGAGCATCTCCATCAGCCTATCAATGTTTTGTACCTCAAGAAGTTCTATCCATGATGCCTATTTTTTCTGGGGGCATCTTTTGTACATATTTATTGATCCTGAAAAAATTCCAAAAAAATTCATATATGATGCTGAAAAAATCCTAAAAAGCATATAAAGTCCTGAAAAAATATAAAAAAATAAAAAAATATAAAAAAATAGAAAAAGTGCCTTGGTGAAAACCTAGAAATAGGAGCCTTGGTAGCAAAAATACAAAAAAATTGAAAAAAAAAAAATCTGTCAAGTGGTGAAAACTTGGAAATAGGCGCTACTTGAGGCCTTTGCACCCTTTTTTCTTAGCATGTGTCCTTGACACTTAACCTTTCTCCATCATGCCTTGACCTTGTTGCCTTGGTTTGGAATTGGTCTTTGTCTAGGGGGCAAAACTGTGTTAGCTTTGGTCTCTAGGATGCGTTGGTCTTTAGGACATCTTGCAAACGGTGTTTTCAACACCACTCCAATTGTGTTTTTCAACACTACCCTAGTGTCAAGTGTTTCTCAACACTTATCAGATATCCTACCCACAGTATAGCATGATATGATATTTTCCACTAGCAGATGTGATACTCAAAGTTTGACTCTATGACCTACACACACGCACTTAAAAACTTGACTCGCTGAGACTTGTTTGACTTTATTTCTTTGTGTGTTGTCTATGATGATTTCTTTGATGAGTGTTCTCTCCCTAATAGTTTTCGATGATGCTGAGCTAGAAGACTAGGGGCATGAGGACGTGTTTTATTGCTTTTTCTGCTTGTGGGTATATTATGTTGGTCCTCACTGTCATTAGCATTTATGCTTGTTCCACCTGACATTAGATTCTACATGGTATTATCCTTGACTATTTCCACAAGTGCATGTTTATAGTCATCTTGACTTTCCTTTTGTCTCGATGCAAGCATAATCTTTGCATATTAAACTTAGGAAGTCTCATTGCACTAGTCATCTTGACTTATATGTCTTTGGTGCCTAGGTGGGATTCCCACATATCTATCTGATATAGATCATATTCAGATTCACATAGTCATACTAGTGTGTATTGTATGATCTTACAATGCTACCAATAACACTCGATGATGAATATTAGAGTCTAAAAGCTTTGTGACCTTGCAAGTAAACCACTTTTCATAGTAGCTTGCATTCTTAGGTTCATGTTAGTTTAGTTTTGAATCTTGCATATAGAGAGAGCTCTCCTTTCATCTTTCATGGACTTGTCAATCAACTACTCTCACCTTCCTTCTTTTCAATCATGTCTTTCACTCCTTGTATTTCACATCACATCCTTTTCCTGCCATCACAAGGGGTTAATCTTATCATCATATCTATCATAAAGAGATCATTTTTCAGAAACATGAGTCTATATCATAAACATGAGAACTAAAAATACATCTATGAGAGTGATTATACATGAGCATATACATCATACATTTTGAGCAATATGACAAGACAATATAAAACTGAAACATCCATCACAAGTGGGACAAATACAGAAGATATATCATAAATCTAGTAAATCTCATATATATGAATGTCATGATACAAATACAATATGAGATCCAAAATCTGGATAATGTCCCAGGATATGTCTCTATACATCTATCACCCTAAACCTAAGTCTGACTCTCCCCATCACATGGTGGAGGTGGAGGTGGTGCTTCTGCTCTGTCAAGTACCCTGTCAGATCTCACCGCCCTCTCAGAGTAGAGTGGTGCTCTCTGTCCCTCAGGTACAGCTTGTATGTAGAGACCATGATAATAAGTAGCTCGTGTTGCCTCCCTCCATATCTTTGTTGTGTCAGCCTATGTTTCCCTCTCTCATCACTCTATCTCGTCTCACAGATCTGTCAGCTACTGATCTCACATGGAAATGGTAATCTTTAGATGCTGCATCTTAGTCTCCAAAGCCTAGATCCTCGCCCTCAGATCCTCTCCTCCTCCCCCTACAGGCTAATCCTACCCAACATCCACCCATCGATGAGCTAGTCTAACCGCATCCTCTCCCTCATCATCAGAACCCTATCTCCATGACCATTTCTGGCCACTAGATTGAGACCCCTGTCCTCTCTCTCTCACCCTCCCTCCATCTCCCCTGTACCCTCCATCTCCGTCATCACCCTATACTGCTTGTTGTGCATCAGGAACTGTGAATCATGTAAATGGATACCTCCACCGCTCTGCCCTGTAGGCTCCATCTGTACCTGCATCCACCATGTCTGAGAGATAGTCCCATGGCTCCTTGCGTATCCCTGTAGTGTCCTGTACTACCTACTAGTAGTCCAAAATTGGCAGCCATCCCTGTCCCTCCTCATCCCTAACCTGGGCATATGTAGTGGTCTTTGTGGGCACCCTCTACTGCCACCCAAACTGTCTCCAGACTCGAGTGATCAAAAAGCACTCAACTATCTCAGAGTGCTGACCTTCTAGTGGCCGGTTGCATAACATGTATCCCAACTCCCACTCTTGATCACCCCACTGCTCATAGGACCTATATGGTCTCCACTAAAATGATGTGAGCTCATCCAGTAGTCTTCGGTAATATGTCACATCTTTGCTATGTGGCTGTGAGAGGAATCCTATGTACCTATAAATATAGGGGTGTCTTCACTCCCTAGGCTGCACATGTGGGCACACAATGACGATGTGCTCCCATGCCCATACATATGCTAAGACCGCACCGCATGCCCATGTCCCACTCTCCCTATAGATGATCTCATGGAGCTCATGGTACATGTCTACTAGGATGGTTGGGCCCCATGCCATTTGTCATGGGTGTGCTATCAAGTCTGCAACCAATCTGCCCCAGCCCAATGGGAACCCTCTCTGGCTCCTGTCAGTGATGAGTGCCTGTGCTACTATAGAGCATACTATGCATGGAACCAGGAAATCCCTGCCAAACTCCTCCATCAACCGATCCCAACTAAGGTGTCTATCAATAATGGTAACATCCTGGAACATGTCTTGGATGACCTGTCATCCCTCGGTCAGATCCTGATCATAGTATACTTGTGCCAACACACCAATCATGTTAGTTTCTATCATATGGAAACTTTACATCTATGAACATCTATAAACATGATTATACTCACTGGATCTCCATGGCTAGGCACTTGAAGGATCTGATAGACATCCTCCAAGGTAATCGTGGCCTCTCCAGTCAGCAAGTGAAAGGTTTTATGCTCACTGTGCCACCTCTCAGCCAATGTTGTCAGTAGCCCATGATTTTCCCAAATATGGGGCATCTGCAGCAAGTACCTAAAACCCATATCCTCCAAGTCTGCTCATCCTAGATCATCAAGATCTCAGACACAGTGTAACTTGGTCACTCTTGGCGCTCTGATAATCAGTGCTGGAAAGTTCTCCTGCAAGCCATAACCCCAAACCAAATGTCAGAACATATTATGATGGATGTCTAAAATCAGTATAAATAATCTTAAACGCAAACATTGTCTAGACACATGTCATATTGCTCAAAATTTAAAACATGTCATATTTCTTACACTAGTGCGATACTTTTTTTGATAAAGTATCGTGCGATATTTTCCTCAATAGAAGTGCGATAATATTTTGGAGTATGATAGTTTTCATAGGATTGCATGATGTTTTGTCTGGTATCGTGCGATACTGGATTCGACACCTGTGCGATACTATGTGGACTTGCGAACTATCGCACGATAAATAATATCGAAGGTGTGCGATACTTTTTAAGTATCGTACGAACTTTTGCAGGAGTGAAATTTGAAATATTTCAAAATAATTAAAAACATGTTTAAATGACATAAATATGCTCATAAATGACTTAAAGGGGGATTTTTTCTAAAAACTTACCGGGGCACCATACTGAGGAGGTCGGTTGTGCAACCAGGCATGCTCGAATCGATGTTTGTGCACCGAAATCACTGCTTGCTGGGCCATTTTCTCTCTTTGAGCTCTCGAAGTTCTCAAATCACAATAAGACAAATGATTTTGAAAATGACCTTTTTACCCCCTTTTATAGCATTTTGACTTTTTGACCAATTTTCAAAACATCTCAAAATTTTGCAAAAATTGTACCCCTACCTAATTTTGACATCCTAGATCCATTTTTGGGATTGAAATTGAAATCTGAGTTCATCTTGATAGTCAAAATCACATTTCAAACTTTCCCTTTCTTCTGGGCAATTGGCTGACCATTTGAGGTCTGATCCTTCAATCTTTATTGGGGCATCTTCATTTCTTCATCCCCATCTCTTTCAAACTTCTAGTCTTTCATTCATTTTCATTCGCTTCATCTCTCTGAGGTTTGACTTCATTTTTATCCTATATCTTTCTCAGTCAAACCTAGTCAAACTGGGGCATATCTTCACTACTTGATGGTTATCCTATCATCTTTCATCTTTGATTATGATTTCTAGTGACTTGATCAAGTTTATCAATTTTTTGTTCTCCTCTACCTGATTTCAATTTTGATTCTGAGGTGGCAGTACCTATCAGCTTCAATCCTTGATTCAACTTTAGCAATCAAACCTTGCTTGAGATTCTTATCTCTTATTTGAGACTTGACAATTTCCTATTTACAGGTATGTTGGTCTTGTCTTTCAGCTTATCCTTGTCAGCTTATTCTTATCTTTGTCCTGATGTGTTCCCATATGTCGAACACACGTCTGGGTTGTTTTGTGATCCCAAATCGATCTCACACTTCAATTACATTCTTTGACTACATGTGATCCCAAATTGATCTCGCATTGGTCAAAGAGGGGCAAATGTATGCACCCTACAATGGTCATCTAGACTTTGGGCCCCCATTCAGCAATTTATCAAATCCCTGAATCAATATTTTCAAAAATCAACATTTTTCAAATATCAATTTCCTTGATCAAATCCTATTTCTATCATTTATTTGATTATTTTCTATGGGCTAACCATTTTATCCAAAGTCTTTATTTATTTAAAAGGAATTTCCTCCCCTTTTAATAAATAAAAAGCCCCCACTTTTCCTCTTATCTTAAGTTGCACAAATAAAGCATTATTCTTATTTTATAAAAAGAAAAAAAGGCCTTTTTGTCTCATATCCACACAAAATTCAACTCTTATTTTCTCATTGGAGGATATTTGTGCACATGGATGGCTCCTCTTTCAAGCTCCACCCTTGATTAAATATTTTTCCTCTTAATCTCCATGGTCCATTCTCTTTCAATTCCTTTAAAAGGAGAGCTCTTTTCTCATTCTTAGATCCCAAACTTTGAATACTAATCTTATGCTGCATGATTTCTTGGAGACTTTGGAGCTTTTGAGATCTTCATGCATTTAGCTTTCATTCTTGCATCATAGCTTCATGTTCATGGCATTTAGCTTAGTTTCCTGTATGCTCTAGATTAGCTCACATAGCTTAATTAGTAAGGATTTGTAATACTTTCCTTTCATAGCTTAGCTCGCATCTTCTTTCTTAGCATAGTTGCATTGCATTTCCATTCTTGATTCTTGAGGATATTGGCATTCTTTCCCTTGTCTCTTTGAATCTCCCATTGTGTGGTTTACTAGCAAGGTTGCATGCTTCAATAGCTCTAGTTGAGAGCACCATTAACATCCTTGTGACTCCAAGCCTAGGGAGCTCTAGGTCACTTTATCAAGGTTTACCATTCATGGATTCTCTTGGAAGTAATGACTTAGAGAAGTGCACTATTTAGTGTGTACACACCACACCATCGTTACTACATTTATTACATAAATATTATAACATATAATCATATGATTATAATAATCATGCATTCACCACTATTATTCTATTGTAGATTCAAATACTTAAAAAATGTTTTCAATCAATGGTAGATAACATTTTCCATCACCTTTTCTTTTAAAGTTAGACCACAATCTAGCAATTGTCTCCCTATTTTGTTGTGGGTTGATATCGTCAAACATGGTCTTTCTTGAATGGAATGACTCGTTGGTGGAAGAAGGATGATTTTTTTGCAACCTGCAGATACAAATCGTCACTGAACAACCATTTTCTCAACTCTAATTTTCTTAATGCAAAGGGACATTTATCATACCTAAGAAATCTAATTATTTTTATATGGAATACACCAAGGAGCACCATCATAAATATTAACCATTTACAATAATGAAAATTAAACCTAAATCAAATAGCTCATTTTTTATCAGCATAGTATTCCACATGGACTGAATGAAATATACGATCAAAAGAAGGTGATAAAATCCTATCACGAAGCACAGGCATAGGAAATCAAAAAGGGACAAAAGACAAGAAATAAGAAAAATCATTACGACTATAGAAAAATCATTTAGACTATAATAAAAAAAAGAAACATTCATTGTCAATAATTTTCAAAATCATTAGGACTATAGAAAAATAATTAAGACTATACAAAATCAAATTTTAGAAATGGATGGTTCTGATGCTTTGCCATTACAACAATTGAGCATTCATCATTTGGTATTGTGTATTCCATTTAAGTATGTCAACAATGTTCAAAATCATGTCACCAAGCACAGACATAAGAAATAAAAAAGGGACAAGAAATAAGAAAAATCATTAGGACTATAGAAAAATCAAGTTCTAAAAATGGACGGTTCTGATATTGCTTTTCCATTACAACAATTCAGCTTTCATCATTTGGTACTTCTTGGTGTATTCCATTTAAGTTTTTCGGCTGTTGTGTTTATGTGCTTGTTCTTTATGTGTTTGGCTTCTCTCCCTCGCAAGGGATACATCGATAGCTAATTTATTTGAAAGCATAATGATTTGACAGTTAGAAGGTTGGTTAATAGATTCCAGTCGGTTCTTTGTAGAGGGATGTCTATTTGGAGTACACTTAATTTCTCTGCAATTTTGGAGTACACTGTCTCATAGGTATAATTGAAACAACAGCGTATTGATTTGAAAGTTTTGAATGTGATCTTTTCTTGGTGGTAACATAGGAACATTTACAGGCATTAGTTTGACTTGTTTATGTAAGAACTTTGTTGTTTTTGTTTTTTGTGATATCAAAAGAGTAACTAGTATTGTGTAGACAGTGACTGGCCAGATTGTTCCTGAAAAAAAATTACAAAACTGAACCAATGGCATGTTTACAACAAAAAAGAAATTACAAAACTAAACCAATGGCATGTTAATTCACAAATATTTTTTACAAAACTGAACCAATGGCATGTTTACAACAAAGAAATAGAATGATAATAATATGCTGAAAATTATATTTTGTTTAATACAAACCAAAGGACCAGTCCCAACAATTCTTAAACATACTTTATCTGATATGATGAATTCTTAATAAAGGTCTAATTCTATAGAATTCTAGCATGAAGGAAGATTTGACCTAGCCAAATCTTCCTTGTACCACACAAAAAATTGTGAATAACTATGCCTACTCCAACCTTAATTGTTTAAGAATTCATCATATCAGATAACGTATGTTTAAGAATTGTTGGGAGTTCTATTAGACCTTTGTTGTAAACATGTCATTGGTTCAGTTTTGTAATATTTTTTTTTGTGTTAAATGCATTTAAATGGAACATTAAGCATAGTAATAATATGCTTAATCTATTAGTAATTGGCAGATTAAATCTATTAGTAAGTCAAAGTCTTTGGTTTAAATCATTAGACAATCAAAACAATGGTAGTAGAGTTATGAAGAGAACTTTTTTGGATGATAGCATCTCTTTTTAGGGTATTACTAATTTATAACTATGTTGCTATAATTGTTATTTTTCTTGAATTGAGCTTTATTAACAAAGAAAATAATATAAACCACTATTATTTTTATTTGTCAAATTGAACATGTAAATCAAATACTATTGGCAGAAAAATATTGGACATCACCGGATACATAACAAAATATAAAACTTAATAGAAATAAAAATAAACAAAATGGTTACAAAGATGAGAATATGTCGTTAGAATAATGGGAGATAATAGAAATATTAAGTCAAATGAATTTCCAAGACAAAATAGAAATCATGTTAATGAAACAACAATTAATCTTGTCTAGTAACAACCCTTATGTGTGCCACAAAACTGGACCTGGATAAAAAGAAATATGGAATGTAGGACACAGATCCATCATCCAATAATGAATGAAACATAGCAATAGAAGTCACTTGGCCAAACAATAAAATGAGGCACCTTCAACATGGTTAAATTCTCGAGGCTCTACTGTCAAACAAAATAAAGCATGATCATATATAATGTAATGTTGTCGACCCATAAGATGATTTCTCAAACAGAGATTTTGCAACTAACACATATATTCCATTTTACATCGATCAAAGACAAATACACCACCAACATAAACAAATGGCCC
The DNA here is from genome assembly GCA_027943335.1 of Chamaecyparis obtusa. Classification (NCBI taxonomy): domain Eukaryota; kingdom Viridiplantae; phylum Streptophyta; class Pinopsida; order Cupressales; family Cupressaceae; genus Chamaecyparis; species Chamaecyparis obtusa. Next base: position 144,088 of record BSBK01005120.1, read on the forward strand.
CATGGATTAGAAACAAAAATTAGTGGCAAGATTGACAACACACATTGATGAAATACACAACCCAAATAGAATAAATAAATATTAATTGAGCACATTTTCTTTACAAGAAAAGAAGAATTTCAAAAACACAAAAAATAATATTTGTATTAAGTATAGTGTAATAAAGAAAATAATATAAACCAATATTATTTTTATTTGTCAAATTGAACACTTAAATCTAATACTATTGGTAGGAAAATATTGGACATCACCGGCTACAATGTTTCTGAGCAACAAAGATTTTTGTCTTAAGGTCTATTATTGGTTTTGTGGCAAATTTAGGGAAACTGGTTCTTAATTTATGTCAAAATTAAAACAAACTACATTGGGATAGACAATACCTAATGTCTTTGTAAATGTCTTTTATACTTGGAGATGCAAATTTCAAATGACCTTGACTAGGCTGGTCCATTCTTGTAATTGACTTGACGAAAAAACATCTGCTTAGGGAAAATTGTATAAATAAATTAAAAAAAGATCCAAGTGAGTTATTTTTGTCTAGATGGGTTCTGAAACATTGATCTCTACCTGTTGGACATGCCCAAAGCTATCTATAAGCTCTCTTTGTTTGAGGCACCTTATGGCAATGTTGAATGAATGTGGACTGATGGAAAGGTTTTCAGCGCCAAGTTTTGTTCATTTTGAGGGAGGGTTTCAAAATTTGTCATATGAAGTTACTATTTTTCTTGTTTCTATGGAAATAGAATTAAGGACATCTTCAGCTTTGGGTTTTTTTGAAGGAACTCCAACTCCTTTCTTATTTTTTTGTCAGTATTTTGAAAAACTATCCCAGGTTTAGTATGGTTTTATGATGAAGGGTGCTCCCCTTAATACCACAAACACATAACAGAAATAGAGAAACAACAACAATAATATGCAAGAACAGAAAATTGGCTTCTTATTATCTCCACAAATGTGGAATTACAAAATTTAAGAATTACAATATGCAAAGCCACATGGGCATTCCCTTACAATATTTTGTAGGACAAAGCCTCGAATTATTGCCCAAATCTACTACTCAGAACTATTCTGAACTGCCTAAGACAATAATACAGCCTTCCTTATATAGGCAATTTTCCACCGCCTGGGAAGGTTCCAAAATTTTAGCCAATAAGGCTGACCAAACTTAGAATTATTTTATTTTACATTTTATGACATCATAGTCAGCTCAAGATAACCTTTGAAACCCAAACAAAAATTTTGAAGAAAATTAGTTTCTGCCATTTCAGGTGGCCCAACTTCCGAAGACCATAAGTCATCACCAGTTGACCTGATCGGCTATTATAACCCCATTTCAGAAATGCCACGAAGCGCTCTACAGGCTTGACCTGCGAAAGCGCCCGTCACCCAAATTTTTGACCTCATCCGGGGCCTCTAAAGCCTTCAAAACTGAGTTCAAAGTTTCTGTACCCTGCTGCCAATACCGAAAATCTTCAATATCTTCCAATATACACTTGATCTGGCAGTGAAACTTTACTGGCAGACTTATATGACCAAAATGAACCTCCAAGAATGAAATCAGATCATTCTGAGCACATACGAAAATTATCAAAAATAGTAACTTTCCATAAATAGCAGCTCTGCACAAAATAGCCCTTATTGAATATAAAAATAGAAATATTTTATTTTTTTGGGTGATGCAAGATTGCTCTTACACCCAGGATGCTCCTGCATCATTTTACTACATATACAATATTAAAAATCTATAGAAATCTCCTGGGTTTTGTTCATTTTGAGGGAGGGTTTCAAAATTTGTCATATGAAGTTACTATTGTTCCTATTTCCGTGGAAATAGAATTAAGGACATCTTCATCTTTGGGTTTTTTTGAAGGAACTCCAACTCCTTGCTTGTTGTTTTGTCGATATTTTGAAAAACTATCCCAGGTTCAGTATGGTTTTACTATATATACAATATTAAAAATCTATAGAAATTTCCTGGGTTCAGTGGTAAAGATAATTGATAATTCATTCTGATATCATATATTTGAAAATTTAATACAATTGATGGTTATAATTGAATATCACCATTGCTACCTTATGACCAAATAATAGTTATAAAATCAAAATATTATTAGGGTTTCTAATATGTCTATGTTTTTGAACAATCTATCTAGGTCTTCTTGTTTGTTGGTAATCAGTTGATTAATGTATAGTGTTTAATAAAAAAGTAGATTTGATTTATAGAATCTTCTATTGGTTTGCAAGTATGTGCTATCTTGCATTTAATGCTTTGTGGGTTAAGTTTGGAACAAATTTAAAGATGTGTAATCATGGCTCGTATCTGCTGCATTGTTGGAGGCAATGGTAGGATTTGATCCTGGATCACACACTTACAAATTTCCCTATTACCATAATATCACTATTTGTTGGAATGGATTATGGTGTCTATGTCTGGTGAATAAACTATTTTATTTCATATTAAATTTGCTACTATAGTAGGGACATTGTTAAGCACCTAAAGTTGTATAATTTAATATGGGACTTTAGTTTATGTTGAAATTTACAGTTTACTTAAAAATAGTGAGATATGGTCATTTAACAAGTTTAGAATTCAGATCTATGATCTATTATCTGAAACTTCATGAATTTTTTAACTCTCTTTTTGCTTTGATAGCTTCTACTGGTAAAATTAAAAGCTAGTTATTGCTTTAGTTTTACATTTAAGAAACAAATTTAAAAGGTTAAGTGGTTATCATGATAGTAGAATAGTAGAATGGTTTCAGTGTTTTAAACAATATGCCACCATTCATTGTACTCAACATGTACCATTGTTCATCTATTTTTATGATAATCTAGATGTTATAGGCTACAATCACTCCTTTCATTGTTATGTATTGCCAAACTAAGACATTGTCTCAAGAGAAGATCATCCTTATCCTATGTTGCCTATGGTTTTGACCATGTGGCTAATTTTAAAATTTCAAATATTACAATTACCCTTAATTTTATGCTTCTAAACTGATAAGCATTCAAACCATGAGTTTTCTCCTTTTTTTAGTAGTAGATTCTAGGCTCCTTTAATGATTGGGTTTCAAAAGGTCATGAAACAGTGAAAGTCCTCTTTTCATGTATTTTATTACCTTTTTATTACTCATTGTTAGACCCCAGGTAAATTAGGAAAATGGTTGATGTCATTTCATAGACAATGAAAATAAAATATCATTAATAAGTATTAAAGGGAAATAATGTCAAATATCTAATGGCAGCAAGGAGATAGAATGCTATCAAGAACCGAGATAGTCACAAAGCATGTGATAGTAGATGGTGAAAATGAGGCAATGATAAGCAATAATAGAACAAAGGACAACGATGTCTAATATTTTCATAGAAGTGGCACTATGAAAGGCTTAAAACAATGATGTGCATCAAAATACAGTAAGATCAAAGATGCAAAATAGTAAACTAGTGATGAAGAGAAGATAAAAGAGAGATCTTAGTGTTATTATGGAGATCAAAATATTGTTATTGTATGACATAGATAGACACAATTTGAGAAGAGGATAGTACATCTCTATCATGAAAATTCGGTGATAGAAAAAGAAATGGAGTGAGAAGACAATATACAATGAAAATTTGAATTGGAATGATAGTGAGATGGAATGTGAAGAAGTTAAAAAGAACAAGAAGAAAAAGATCAAAATAGTAATATCAAAGAAGCATGTCAAAGAAGATACCTTAAAGAGATTTGAAATTTTAAAAATAGTGATTACCATACCCAATGAATGTCAATAATGTATTGATGACATCAAGAATATGAGAAACTATGTAGTGAACAATGAGATAAACATGATTAAAACAATGAACATAAAGAATGTCAGTTTTCTCTTAAAGAAAATTAGATTTTTGCAAAGAATAATGAGCCTTAAAGAGGAAACATCAGTCAAAGAACAATGGAAGTAATGTCAAGGGCATAAATATAAACTTTTAGTATTATCATCTTGATCCAAATAGATCTTTAACTAATATGCTTTGGTGACAAATTCGAGTCAACCCTCGAGAGAGATGATCAAATGAATATGCTTCTAGGGACATTAACAAGATCAATATTTGGTGAATATGTAGGGGCTGGAAATTATGTTGCATTAATTTACAACTTTGATGTAGATTCCAATGCAATAGTCATATTTAATAATAAAAATAATAGCATAACTCTTTGATTTGTTAGTACTCCCCCTAACTGTAAGAGTGTGGTGTTCAATATTACAAAGGTTAGGGTGGAAAGATCTTAAATGAATATGACAATGTTGGAAAACTTGTTTGAGAATCCTATAAAGAAAATACCACCGCATATGAAGATGGCTCCATCACTGATATGATTTTTCTAGAGAAGATAAATATTGCAAGGGAAAATACTAATTATTTGTGGTATATCACAAGATTGGGAGTTGGTGATGATGAGCTACTCATTATAAAGGAAGCATATCAAATATTTCTATACAATCATCAAGATATACATTTCATCTACAAGAGTGGAAGTTGGTGATGATCAACTATTCATTAGAAATGGAAGCATATCAAATCTCTCTATACAACCAAGAGGATGTGCATTTCATCTACAGTTAGAAAGTTGACTGGATGATGTATTCTTTAAATGAAAATGATAGTATCGGGCTTGACCATATGAATTTTATCAAAGATTTTAAAAACATTGCAATCTTATGCAAATCAAAGAAGATGAAAGGATCAAAGGAGGTGAAATACCATGGAGTCTTTTAATTGCACACATTAGATGTTTCTATGATCTTGAGTGCCAATAATGATAGGCAATTTCAACGGTAGAAGGATGAATCTTGTATCTGTTTGACATATACAACAAGAGATGAGAAATTCTCTAGGAAATCTATTGTATTATAATCCAGCTAAGAATCTATTAGTTACTACATGGATTTGTTAATTTTCTATTACTAGAAGTTGATACTCCTAGACCTCTTGGAAGAAGAGTTGGTTTTAGAAACTTAGAAAATGAAATCATTAATATTTCGGTGTTTCCTCTTATTATCTATCAACCATCTTCTAGTTTACATTTACCATCTTCATTCATCAATTGTGGTTTTCTTCTAAACTCAAGCTCTCTAGGGGTAAGAGTGGGCAGTGAAAACATGAATATAATAGAGATATTTTCTGCTAGTATGACTTAGTATTCACAAAGGCTTCTTGCGGTTAGCATTGTTTCTCCTCTTCTAAAATGAATAGTTAGTATTGTTGGTAAATAGGCTACAATCACTCCTTTCATTGTTATGTATTGCCAAACTGAGACACTGTCTCTGTTTCCTTCATTAGATGAGTGTTTGGAAGAAAAAAGCTCATTTGAACGGAGGAAATAGGAACAATGAACAATGAATTGACTGGGATTGGCTTGTGTGAGGAGGGTACAATGGGTATATTAGAGTGTATCACCATTCGAGGGATTTGAAACAATGAACAATTCAGCGAGGAGTTATGGGGACACAACTACATTGAATGAATGAATGTGTTGATTTTTTCGATGAACTTGATTCTATTGGAGTTGCAAAATGATTGTTGAACATTCTCGTTTTGGTATCAATTTGGTACTCACTCTACAATGAGCACTCCCTTACAATTGCACTAATTCAATCTCCACATTGCTTGTATAGAGCTACAGTGATAATTATGTTGCGATCTCTATAGAATGTTGACTATAGGAGTACAGAGGTTGTTGGTGTGCTAATGATTAGTACACATTTCAAAGGAGACTAGGGTGAGGTTGCCACCAAAAATCTTGAAATGAACAACTTGCAAAGTTCACTGGTAGGAAGAAAAATTGAATCCAAAACTTTAATGCCTCAATTGCTTCCTACAATTGCCTAAATTGGTAGACCAACAACCACGAATTTTGCTAGCATCCTACCAGCCTGTGCCGAAATGGGAGTTTTAGAACAAGGTATGGGCATCCATCGAAACATAATGGAAGGGGGATTTTCATTGGATATTATAGTGGCCCACAAATGCTCTGATAGATATTACACAAGGCACATAAACTATTTGACAGAATGCCTCAAAGAGATGCTATCTCATAGAATGTGATAATTGCAGGATATACACAAAATGGGTATGCCAAATGTGGAAGCATAAATAGGGCACGTAAAACCAAATGTATGACAAATGTATGCAATGTAGAGCAAAAAGGAGGGAGGCCGAGAAACAAAGGCTTGCCCATGAAAACCCACGATCATTGTTGGAGCTAAGACAATAAAACCCAAATGTATGCAAAAAGGGCATCATCGCTTTTCATCAATTTCAGTGAGTTCCCCTACTATTCTAAAGTGGACTCACTCTCAACTCTCTTAGGGGGGCTCAGCCTCTAACTATCTACTTCACCACACTCGGATCTTATCCCAAATTTCACCGAATCTTTCGCATCTATAGATTGCACTTAACCAAACATGAATGCCCCTACCAGACAACTATAGTGGGCCCCCCCCACCCAACCCCACAGAGGTTGTTCACCACTAAACACAGATGGCTTGGCTAGAGCCATGCAGTTCCAAGAATTCAACTTTAGTAGGGTCTGCAAATGTATGCAATTAGGAGGTGCAAAACCCAAATGTATGCAAATATATGCAGTCAGGAGGTGTAAAACTAGTCTCAAAGCATAAATCAAATAGTAAATAAGTCTCGAAGAAAATGATAATGTTGATTGGGTATCCAGTAAATTAAATAGTTGAGAGAAAGAATGAAAAACCTCCAAAAACCCTAAGTTAAGGTTTCTAATCTCAATCTCCTTGAGTCGTTTCAGCCGCTCAATCTCCTTCGCGCACATGCTGCCCTTCTAATTCATTGGCTGGGAAAAATGAAATGAGAAATGAAATTCCCTTTTTTTTTAAAGTTATGCCCGTGTTTTTCAAACTTTCGACTACAACGGGATTTGTCGATATTTCAACAAACACAGGCATAAAATTTTTTTTAAAAAGTTTTCCTTGTACAATCCGACCAAGAAAAACCTTTTTATTTTTTGGTCAAAAATTTTGGTAGAAAAACTAGGTCAAATGTACTAGTGATATGTGTTGGCATGGTTAGTAAATTGTAATTAGTTGGGTCAAGGGTTTGACTAGGAGATTACCTTAGGGTAGAATCAACTTACCTTGGGTTGGGAAGTTTTTAGATAGTCAACCAAGACCTGAAATCCATGCGTAAACTTTAGGTGGAGTTTAGGAGGGCCATTTGAGCTCCCATAGGTTAACTAGGGTAAATTTTAACTACCCAGGTTGATACCTTAGGGGTCTTTTTTAGCCCATTAAGAGCCTTAAAACTCATTTATGACTCCCCTAAAGTCAAGATTTCAAAGATTGGCAGATTTGAAGAGTTGTGAGGTTTTGGTTAACCTCTCTCTTCTTCCCAAATTTTCCTTCAACTCCATTTACAGTGAAGGAAGGGAAATGGGAAGAAGGGAATGGAATTTTCTTCCCCTCTTCTGATTGGCCCCTAGATTTTAGGAGTTTGGCCTATTTAGGCAGAGCTTGGAGAAGGGTTTAGTTGTTCCCCAACTCTCTAGATTTGGAGACCACTCTTGTTGGAAAAAACTTAGGAAAGAGGCTAGCTTTGGAAGGAGCTTCAAAGTTTTCATATTTTCAAATTTGGATTGGAAAAAGGTAGTCCCTTGTGATGTTTTGTTATTTCTTGCTTGTGTTTGAGCTTGGAGCTCTATTAATGGAGTCCATGGCTTCTCATGGTTCATGTTTTAGAATTTAGATTTTAGTTAAAAAGTTGTTTTAAATTCATGATTACATTTTGGGATGGGATTCTTTAAGGTTTACTCACCTTAGGGAGGGTGGAGTAACCTTGGAGGGGGTACTAGGAAGTAGACCCAGGTTGTGTAGATTCTCCCATGTGTGGAGGGATAATACATGGGGTTTCATGATACCCATGATGCCTAGTATGGCCTACGGGCACCTGGGGGCATAAGGAGAGTTTGAATTAATCTTTTTGAAAATGGTCTTCTCAAGTCCATGTGTGGCTTGGGAAATTTGCATTTGTACTACGACTTCTCCACCTGGTAGTCCACCTCTACCCCATTTTCAGGAAGGTCTCTTGCAGACCTTCCCCTTGTAAAACCCAGTTGGGAATATCATTTTATTGTCTTTGTGTCTTGCTTGTTTCCTTCATGCTATGGTTGTCTATTGAACCCCGTTCCAATTTGGGTCCCCTAGTTCGAGGGTGGCCTTGAAAAGGCCTAGGTTGGGAGGTCAGCCTTCGTGGTCAACCTTATTCTATCAAGTGTACAATGGGAGTCTTGGACTTGACTGTTTTCAAAGTTAAAATTTGTACTTGAGTACCTCATGGTTAAATTTGTTATTTCTATACATTTTTCAATGTAAAGTTGGAATCAAGCTTTCTTGTAATCCCTCTTTCGAATGTAAATCCTATTTTGAATTTTAATGTATTAAGGGAAACACAGAATTTAAGGATATCGACTACACTAAGTTATGGAAATGGAGTATGATGCAAATATTTAAAATCCCTATTTTCTTCTTGTTGTATGTTGTTATTATTGAAAAAAAAATAGTTTGAAAGAAATTGTTATATTCTTGAACTATTTATTTAACTTAGTAATTTATAAAGTTAAAATGTAATTGTAATCACCTGAAAATGGACAAAGACAATTAAGTGGAAAATCAAAGAAAATAGAAGATAAGATCAAATAAATTGAATCAAATCAAACATTTAGCCAATCAAAATTAAAATCAAGCTTTAATTCAAGATAAATCAAAATTGAGAGCATTTTAATCAAGTTAAATCAAATCAAAGTGCAATTAATTCTATTAATTGTATAGTTTTGAATTAATCAAATTCAACCCATTCAAGGGGTACATGGCTAAATAAATCAATTAAAATCATTTAATAAATCCTAATTTCTCTCAACAACCCAAAAGGGGAGGAAATTCAATCAACCAATAGGATTTGAGGAAAGGCATTCACATGGATCAAGCTAAATTCAATCTCAATCACTCAAAGTGAAAGAGCATCTTGTCCATTCATCTTGTCTACTTGTCCCAAGCTTTGAGGACATAAGCTTTGCATTGTCTTCAAAGGGTGGAACCAAAGACTCAACTCAAGCTTAATCATGATCAACACAACTACACCCCCTACCCTTGCATAAATCTATAAAAGGAAGACCAAAATCAATCATAATTCATAACCACACATCTGAGAATTGCATAGAACCTCTTGCATTTTATAGCTAGAAAGGCAATTTAGGAGCAATTTAGCATTTCAATTTGAATTAATTGTTAGAATTTGATTTATCATAATCATTTCTCATTCTAGGACTGTCATTAATGGTAGCTTGCTGAGAGCTTCACATTAACACTCTTAGATAGAGAGCCATAGGATGCTTAATTGTGCTTTATTTGCTAAATAGAGTATTAATTATGGTTTATTTATTCTCTATTTGATTTATTGTATGATACTAATTCTATGAAGGTACATTTCCTTGTACACAAAATGATGCCCACCATGGGGCCGAATGCTTCACTTTGCTAATCTCTCAGAATTTTTCCAATTTTGTCAAATTTTTGTATGTTTAACTCTCAGGTTTTTCCAGGAAATAGCACTTTTGATAGCTCAAACGATGCTTCTATATAGTTAAACAACACTTTTGAGCACTGTACCCGTGCCTATATGACAAATTTGTGCATCTTTGCACCGATTAGCAGTGCTTTCAAATCCTTATGTTCTCTATGTATTATTCTCACAACACTTTTGCCCTGACTACCAAGCACTTTTGTTCATTTACTTAGCCCTTTTACTTTATTTTTACAACCTTTGATCAATTTTGTAGTGCTTTTACTAGTTATTTTTGTGCTTTTGAGTAAACTGTCAAACTTCAAATAACGCTTTTAATAAGATTAACAGGACTTTTAAGCATTACAACAGTTCTTTTGCATAAACTATAAATTTTCATTCTCTGAATGTGGTAAAATGATTTTCATGACCCTGCAGGATGTCTGATCACAAAAAAGTGAAAAAACCAGAGAGCAGATTCAACCAAGAAGGCAAGGCTTTGACTAAGAAAATCAAGAAGGAGAACTTTGCTCACATCAAATCAGTCCTTGAGGATTCACAAGAGGAAAATCAGGTTTATGAGAACTATCTTAAAGTTGTAGAAGCATATAAAACTAAATTTGTCTCACTTAATTGGATTTTCTCACCTTAATTCAAGTTTTTCTCAAAATTTGCAAATAAGGCCTTAGATTCAATTCAATCTTTGCTTCTTCAATTTCTTTTTTTGGTTTCCTTCATTGTGGCTATTTTTGTTGACTAACTTTGTTGGAGGAAAAGCACATTGGAAAGGAACTATAGCAAAGGTAAGCTTAAAATGGAAAAATCACTCAAAAATGCCCCTAGCCTTTGCTAGCTACAAGGAAAGGTAAGCCTCAAACTAGTGAATATTTTCCCTTAAATTGTGGCATTGGTGCTTTTAAGAATATATTAATTACAAAACAACCTATCTTTTTTTGGAAAGTTTAGCATTTAGGCCTATGCTCTTCACTTCTTCTAGTGAATCAAAATGCCAAAGGTGTTAAACTTTTTAATTAAGAAGAAAGGTTGAGGAAATCAAACACATAAAATCAAAGCCCCTTGTTTGTAGAAGAGAGTAGAAATACTCAATTCTCTCTAGTTAGTGGGCTAGTAATTGAACCTTGTTTATTGTGTTTGGGAAATTAAAGAAAAGTTAGGGATATGCTCTTCACCTTTTGGTGAACCAAATTTCCAAAAAGTAGTTCTTAACTCCATTTCTTTGCTTTACATGAACATGCTAGAACATTAGTGGGCTCACCTCCTGAGAATTTTCCTTAACGAGGCCGGTGAGAGGGATAGCCCAAAGTGGGATACACTTGATTTTGCTGCAAGAATCCAACCCACTATAAAACAAAACGCATACATCCTTAATGGGGTGTGTGACAAAATGATACTAAATTTTTGAACTTCCTTGAGTAGTCCTCACAAATTGCGCAAAACTCTGATATACCAGTGGTGGAAAGCCTCCTAATATACTTGGAGGATGAAATTTTAGTGTCCATTTTGAACGGAATGCATACTAAATCCTTGATAAATTACCAAGCCTACCTCATTAGAGCCATTTTAAAAGCCAAATTTGACCTTAGGTAGATTTCTTGGAAGAATTTCTTGTGATAATTGATAAAATTATTGTGTTGTGCTTGAAGGTCTTTGATTACAAAAAGAAAATATCCATTAAGATCCAAAAATCAATTAACAATAAAGATTCAAAAGAATATTCTATTCACAATAATTCAAGGAATGGAAAAATAAATGGAAACATTATCCAACCAATTCTAATTAAGAACATTGTTTCCTTACCTCTATGATCAAGAAAAACATCATGAACACCATATCTTTGATAATTCAAAATTTGATCAAAAAGAATATCATAAAAACCCTATATTTGATCAAGAATATCCTAATGATAAACCAATATTTGATGAAGAACCTATTTTGAAATATCAAGAGAATCTCATCTTTGATCAAGGAAATCAAGAGGAATTAGTCTCATTTCAACAATATTCATCATATGACAACTCTTTGAGAAACACAAATACATCCAAATATCCTTGGGATAGATCATTTACTCCTTTGGGAATTTCATATGAATCACCTTTGGAAAAACTCCTTGAAAATGATCTCATCACGTTGCCTCAAATCACTTCATGTGGTTTTATCTTCTTGAGTAACTATTGTGCATATCATAGACATAATGAGTATGAAACTTCAGATTGCATGGAGTTGAAACATAAAATCCAAAATCTTATTGACGATGACATAATTGAAATTGAAAATCCTAATGACTCATCTAATGAAGATACTATTCTCAAGAAAATAAAACTTATGAACACGTGTCTAGTAGTGGTCCTCTTATAGCTTTCACCTATTCCACCATTCCTCCATTTAATATAGAAGCAAAGCTATCCAATATTCCTCCATCAAACAAAGATCCAAACATTTTTCATAATGACTATGTATACCCTCAAGGGCTACCTCTAAAAGAGATCCAAGGTAACCTACATCTTGCTACAAACTTCTTTCATGCTTCAAATGTTATAGACCCCAAACCTTCATGTGATACAATACCTATCATTCCTATTTCAAATGAACATCCATCATCCCTTCAAGAATCTATCGTGTGGATCCAAACTCCTACATTGTCCTTAGAAGTGGCTCCATGTCAAGAGACTAATCAAAAGTGCAAAGAAACAAGTATTATGAAGGATCAAGATCAAGATAATATCTCTCCTTATCCTATATTTGACCAAAGTCCCATATCTCAAGAAGCCCATGATGAACTACCCTTCCATTTATTTCAAGAAGATATCCTTCCATCTCAAACACCCCATATTCCTTCACCTCCTATATCATACCCATCTCCTAAGAAAGATCAAGGTATTCCTTCCATCTCTAATGAACTTATCAAAAATCAAAAGCAAAGTATTCTTCCTAGGCTATCCAAAGATCCTTGTCAAGATCAAAGTACCCCAACATCCACTTTTCATAAGCCTCCATATCTATCTCAAGATTCAATTTCTCCTATCAAAGTCACTCCTATCAAAGCTACATATAAGCCTATTGGTATAAAGATAAATCTGAAAGATGAAAGCCTTGGCCATGCAGCTCAAAATAAAGATGTTGATATCCTTCCCACATCCCATTTACCTCCATTTGTGCATAAGCATATTCCTTCTACATCCTCCAAATCCATCCTTGGTCCCTATATTCCAAAATTTAAACCTTCATATCTTCCATCTATATTGGGTCCCTATATCTCTCCATCAACCTTTCCTACCATCCCTATCCCACAATCCACTTACCCTATATCCTATCAAGATCAAGAAATACATACATACTTGAGAAACCAAACACCCATCCATATAAACCCTCCATATGAAACCATCCATATGAACCAACCATATCAACCTTATTCATCTGCCAATCACAAGTCCTTTGGAAGAAATTTGAATGTGCAACATAAAAATTAGAAAATCAAGAATCCACTTATGTATGAAGAGCACCATGTCCCATCTAATCGACATGTGAATGAAAGAAAAAAGGAAATATTCAAGAGACCACAAAGGTCCATCAAGGAAAAAGAAAAATCAAAGAAAATTTGGGTTCCTAAATCCCTCATCGAAGAAATGCATTCTAAAGCATCCAAAAGGAAAGACAAATCAAATAAAGTGTGGATTCCCAAGTCACTTTTGAAGGACTTACACATGAAAGAAAAATCAAAGTTGACATTCAAGCTTCCAAAGGCTTCCACTTCACATTCTCCCAAACACATTCCATCTTATCCATCCATCTTGAATCCTTGTGTCCCAAGATCTGCATCCTCTCTTACATCAAAGTCTCAAGCTATTTCACCCATTTTTCCTCCATTATTCCACTACCTTTCAAGGTGTGTATCAATGTTGATCTTGATAATACTTCTTATCCTCCTATTCATTATCCTTCCATTCCCTTTTTCACACCCACATATGGAAAGACTTATTATCATCTCATTCATTATCCTTCCATTTCCATTATCCAATCCATTGCATAAATCTTTAGCCACCCTTTACCTTATCCACCATATCAAATTTCCATCACCATATCAACATCTTTGAGCATAACTTTCAGCAGCCTTGGCTTGTCATATCATACCTTTTCAAGGAGTATCCAAAGAGCATGAGGCTTGAGTCCATCCAAAAAAGAGAAAAAAAAAAGAAGAAGAAAAAGAAAACAAAAGAAATCCATCCTATGGTGAAAACCACTTCTTGTGGCATCTTGGACAAGTACCATGATGAAAACCTGGCAAACAGGCATCATGCGTAATTCCTCTCTCTTGCACTCTACACTTGGGGGCAAGTTCCATCCATCATATCCTCCATCTTTCTACCATTGATCTCACTTGCATCCGTATTATATCTTTCACCTTTGATCTTGACAAGGTTGAACATATCCATGAGCATTAAGTATCTTGACATGAGTTATCCTATCCACCAGCCTATTCACTTGTTACGTTCATGCTAACTTATCATGATCTTGCTAATCCTAAAGCCACCTTCATTATTTCTAAGAAGCCTTCCCATAATCTCAAACCATTCACTCATAGCCTTCACCACCCCTTTATCATGATTATGTGATCCTATACACATTGATCCCTTGATCTTGATCCAATTAAAAAATAAAAGAAATAGAAAATATGTTATAGAAAGTCTCTTGATATGTCCACTCCTTTGGACCATTGTCATGACACCGGGTCATTATTCCATATGCTATCCAACACCACATCATTGGCCTATATTGAGATATTATTTTTCCCTAGCTTGGATAATCTTGAGGAGATGATCCTATGGGTCACACACTTGCTTCATCCATCAGTGCCTATTCATTGGTTAATCATCAGTTTGCAAATCCATCTTTCATATCGTATACCTTGCTAGACATTGGGGACAAATTCAATGTGATCTTGTTTGAGAACTAGTAATCTCTAAAAATGAAAAATTAAAATTAAAAAATGTGAAAATGTTCCTCAAAAAATACAAAAACATCAAAAATCTCTAAAAATCCAAAAACAACAAAAATCTCTAAAATTCAGAAACATCAAAAAATCTCTAAAAAATCCAAAAACATAAAAAATCTTTAAAAAGCCAAAAAAATCTAAAAAATTGCAAATCTTAAGTAAACACTCAAAAGTTGCATTGCCCAACAAAGCATGATCTTTGCTCAATCAAACTAGGGGCACCAATCCAAATTTAATAAGCTTATCAAAATAGACATGAGCTGGCTCACAATCATTGCATCAAAATTGAAAAATTGGTACACTTGAACTTATTGATCTATATCACATTTCAAACATCCAAATACTTGATCTAAACAACAACATTTGACAAATCAAATCAAAATCTAAAAATCTTAATCGAATCAAATCAAAATCTAAAAAGCTTAATCAAATCAAATCAAAATCTAAAAAGGCTTAAACATAACTAAGGATCAAAGTAGATGAAGTTTTTGAAATATGGATCTACAAACAACAGCAAAAATGTTCAAGGTGTTACTTAATTTTTGAAATCGTATCTTTTTAGCAAATCGATGAAGTCTTGGACTAGATGAGTGATGATGAAGACATGATATTTTCTTGATTTCTGCTTGAGTGCTTGTCAGGTTGATTCATAGTAGTATGTGAATCCGTCTAATGACATGATCATCAAAGAATCATCGAGGACATTTGTATATGAAAGGAGACAATTCTTTGTTTGTGTACTTGCAATATTAAAATCTGAGGAAAGAGGTATTCATATCATCATGGTTGAACCAGTGAGGGTTGTACCAATTTCATGTTCTAAAAGCTTAATGATGAAAATAAGCTTCCAAATTCTAAATAGTGACAGTTAGCTACATACATCCTAGATTAAATGCATTTAAGGTATTTTCCTTTCTTATATTGAAAATGGATTTGAAAAAGAGAAACAGAAAGGGGGTAGAGTTATCATCATCAAAAGACCAAATCAAGATACATCAAATGATCAATGATATCATCAATGGTACATCATCAAATGTTTTGAGATCTACATCATCAAATGTCCATCAATATAAAATCAAAGTCCTAATCAACATCATCAATGCTTGAAGTATTCATCATCAAAAATCATGTTGAATCTGATCATCAAAGGTACATCAATATCATCAAGATACATTATCAAATGTCTATTCCATCAAACGATCCATGCTTCATCAAGGACATCATCAATAATCAATCATGTTGATCAAATAGGGGCAACCTAATTCTGTTCATTATCTTCTCTTCTATCAATCTCTAATTCGGCATCATGAGAAAATCTAATCAACTCCATATCACAAAAAAAAAACATCTAATCATATCATGTATCAAATATCAATCAGTCAAATCATCCAAGTGATCATCTAACGTCAATCAAGTTATCCTATCATCCATTTTCTCATCTTGAGTGCATCAAATCTCCTAACTCTAGAACTTGAGGAAGGAAAATCATTGTTTTGTCTCTCTAGATCGTGAGAGAAAAATATCAACCCATCAACTTATCCTATCAGATTGACATCAACATCAACCAAGTGATTCTGAATGACATCAAACGATACCAAACCATCATCAACTTATTTGGAGAATCAACATCTTATCAATCAAATCTTTTCTCATTAAATTCTCTCATGATCGAGGAATGTTCAAATTTCTTTAGTGGGAAACAAATCAAAATCTCCCAATCTCAACCAAATCATCCAATATCATTTTGATTCATTTCCCGAGGGAGCATACAATCACATCATCATCGATTTAATCAAAATCAGGTGCTCAATCTTTCAACATAATTTTTTTTGCATTTATCAGTGGGGCAATCAAACATCAAATCACATCAAATTAGGTATCACATCAGTAATCTAACATCAAATCGACCATCAGAGCATCAAAATCAATCAAAATGACCATCAAAATTATATCACATATCATCAGAACTGCATCTCATATCAAACATCACGATCGACCATCGACAGAACAAAGACCTATTATCAACAAGATCGGAGTATTCTTTGAATTGACATGCTTCGCACGCCAACTCAAAGAGGGGCATTTGTAATCACCTAAAAATGGACAAAGACAATTAAGTGGCAAATCAAAGCAAATCGAGGATAAGATCAAAGCAATTGAATCAAATTAGACATTTAGCCAATCAAAATTAAAATCAAGCTTTAATTCAAGATAAATCAAAATTGAGAGCATTTTAATCAAGTTAAATTAAATCAAAGTGCAATTAATTCTATTAATTATATAGTTTTGAATTAAATCAAATTCAACCCATTCAAGGGGTACATGGCTAAATAAATCAATTAAAATCATTTAATAAATCTTAATTTCTCTCAACAACCCAAAAGGGGAGGAAATTCAATCAACCAATAGGATTTGAGGAAAGGCATTCACATGGATCAAGCTAAATTCAATCTCAATCACTCAAAGTGAAAGAGCATCTTGTCCATTCATCTTGTCTACTTGTCTCAAGTTTTGAGGACATAACTTTTGCATTGTCTTCAAAGGGTGGAACCAAAGACTCAACTCAAGCTTAATCATGATCAACACAACTACACCCCCTACCCTTGCATAAATCTATAAAAGGAAGACCAAAATCTATCATAATTCATAACCACACATCTAAGAATTGCATACAACCTCTTGCATTTTATAGCTAGAAAGGCAATTTAGGAGCAATTTAGCATTTCAATTTGAATTAATTGTTAGCATTTTCTTTATCATAATCATTTCTCATTCTAGGACTGTCATTAATGGTAGCTTGCTTAGAGCTTCACATTAACACTCTTAGATAAAGAACCATAGGATGCTTAATTGTGCTTTATTTGCTAAATAGAGTATTAATTGTGGTTTATTTAGTCTCTATTTGATTTATTATATGACACTAATTCTATGAAGGTACATTTCCTTGTACACAGTAATTATGGAAATATTAATGTCAAAATTGAGATCAATATATATTCAAATTGGATTATGAAACCTATTAAATTTTCATGCTTAGAATAGGTGTGAGAATTATTTCAAAAAGGTTAAATAATCATAATAAATTTGACACTTACAAATATTCTTGAAAATTTATCAAAAAAAAAATTGATGCTCGAAATTAATTTTTGTTTCCTTCAATATGTTTAGATTGAATTATTGAGTCCAAATATGTAATTTTATTTTTTTAAATTCCCCTACGTACCCCCTATTTAGGGTACAGTCAAATATTACACCAGTAAATTTATTTAATATCTAGAATGTTATTTTAATTTATTAAATTAAATGCATGTAAATAAATTAAATTAAGGTAAGCTTGTTTAAGCAAATTTCTTAAATCATTGGATACTGCGTTGGGCGCTCACGTTATAAACAAAAAGTTTATTTTCTTTTTATTAAAAAAATAAACCAAAAAAAACATTATTGTTTTATGGGCCCGCGTTTAGGGTTTTGGGGCCGTGTGAGGCTCAGCCATCCACTGTGCCGAACACAGTGGAAAACATGGCCTCGGTCGTGCTCCACTGTGGCGGCACTGTGAGTGCCGAGCACCACGGTGTCGGCTCACAACACTGTCACCGCCACCATCGCCGACCTTCCCCACCCTCCACTCAGCCTCCTCTTCCCTCACCACTACTAGGCTCCTTTCTCCCTTCCTCCGCGCACCCCTTCTTCCGCCGTGTCCTCTCACGCAGGGGTTTAGAAGATATTCGCAAACCCCAAAATTTGAGAATTTTTCATTGTGTTTTATTTTCTATTAAATGATAAGTTTTAAAATCTTTGAATCATGTTTTTCTTTAAAGATCTTTTATATATATGTAGATATATATATATATATGTGTATATATATATATATATATATATATATATATATATATATATATATATATATATATATATATATATGTATGTATGTATGTATGTGTGTGTATATATATATGTATAGATATATATGTATACATATATGTATATATATATGTATATATATGTATATATATGTATACATATATATATGTATATATATGTATACATATATATATGTATATATATGTATATATATATATAGATGTATACATATGTATACATATACATATATATATGTATACATATATATATGTATATATATGTATACATATATATATATGTATATATATATATATATTCTTAAATTCAGAATAGTTGTTAATAATGATGTTAAATTAGGATTTGTTTATTTTTAGAGTAATTAGTTTAAAATTATGGTTATTATTAAAGGGGTTTTAGATTTGTTTAATACATATATGTGATTTTGATTAAATATAAGGTAAGTTTAGCTTTGATAGTGACTTTAAAAATTGTTATATTAGATTAATAAATTTATTTTATTTAAGTCAAATTCGGGCATGTTTAATTCTAGATAAATTAATTTGTATGTTTATTTAATTAGATTTTATTGTGTAGTATTAAATTAAGTATTATTTTAATAGAATTGGGAAGGTAAAATTGTTAAATTTAATCTAATTTAGATTAAGTTTGAAAATTCCTTAGGGATATTTATTTTCTTGGATTCAATTGAGTTGACCCATTTTATTTAGATTTTTGGATTAAATCTATCTTTATGATACGTTTAGCCTTTTTAGCCTTATGGAATCATTACTGACAATAAGGGGACTTATCTTCTCCCGATGGCCTCGTCTAGGGTCTTAATGACCCCTCTAGACTTGAAGGTCAATTTCTGTGCACAGTTGACTTATGGTCAACCCCAATCAAACCTGAGACAACTGTCTTAGTTGCATGCACAACCTCTTCCTATCATGTTTGCATTCAATACTTGTATTAAGCTGAATTTATGCATAGTTGACTTTTTGGTCAACTTAGTCAAACCTTGGACATCACCTCAATTTGCGTGCATAATTCCATCCTCAACAAGTTTTAGGCTTGTAGAACCTTATCGATCATGTTTTGGCATAGTTGACTTTTTGGTCAACTCTTGGTCAAACACCTCAGATTGCGTGCCCAAGTAATTTTTATTTTATTTTTATTGAGAATCATTTATTAATCGCTTCTCTTCAACTTAGAGCCAAGGTCTGAGGGGTATCCATTCCGCCAAAGTCGCCTGAGGCACAATCCCGACCTCATCCCTTTTAAGATGTCTTCTTGCTGGGCATGCGCTCAGCGAGATTTGAACCCTAGTGGGCTCAATGAGAACCATTGAGCTTCACCGCTAGGTCAACCAACTGTATTATACCCTTTTAGCTTGGTTGCACATTTTTTGGTGCTTGGTTGACTTTTGGTCAACTATCTCAATTTACGTACCGGCCGAAGCTAGTAGCCTAAGGAACCTTGTAGCTTTGTTTAGAGTTGTATGATGAAGTTTGACTTTTGGTCAAACATGGTCAACCTAGTATGGTTTGACCCTTGGGGTGTTTTTAGACACTTCGATACTTCCTGTAGTTTGTTTTCTCTCAGCACCATTTTGCGTGCACATAGAAACTTGTGTCAACTAGTGCTTCATTTCCTAGTTGCGTAAGTATGTTTAGTTTAGTAGGTTAGTAGGTTTTACAAAAAAAATTGTAGTTGTGTTTTGCTCAACTTTTGGGCATGACAATTTTATCTAAAAGCACTCCTCTATGGTGGGTGTCTTGTTGATAAGATCTCTTTCTTTGAGGATACTTTTTCCATGAGTGACATATCCTTTTCACGATTATCTATGCTCTTGGATGTAAGGGTCAATACCCTTCGCTAAGAATATAGTGTACATTGTTGTTAATAGGATATCTCCTTACTTTGTGAAGTAGGTATCCTCTTCCTCCTCCTTATCATGTCTAGTAGACAACCATGATAAGGAGGGGGGCATATATAGGGTCTCCCTTACGTATTTTTCAATTTTCAATATGCTAAATCCACAGAAGGTAACACACATAAGTTGCTAAATCCTAAAGAGACACATTTTTTCAATTTTCAGTATGCTAAATCTTTCAAAGGTAACACACATAAGTTGCTAAATCTTAAGGAGACACACATTTTATATTCATAGTGATACAAGAAGGTGGATCTATGGGTATTCCAAAATCTGTCAGAAGACGCATTACAATTTCAAGGAATAGTTTTTGGGTGAACTATCAGGTTTTGTTATCTATTGGGCTCTCCTTCCTTGGTGATTCACGGTAAGGTGGGCATCTTACTGGGCGAGGTAATCACTTTCCCTTTCTATCTTTTCTCTTTCATGCTAGTAGGATTAGATCATGAAGCTATGTTATTTTTTATAGTATTGCTCTTGTCTTTCTTATGTAATCATTTATGCTTTTATGATAGCTTTCCAAATATGATATTAGTATAGGAAGCATTTCTTGGCAAGGTTTCCTTTACTAGTTGATTTGGGTTTGTTTTTGTACTAACCCTTCTTTTTGTGTCTTTTTGTTTTTTCTTTTTTTTCGCACCCTCATTAGTGTATGTTGAGTTAGAATCCTTAACTTAGGGGCTCACGTCCTTAACTGAGTGATATTCTATCTTGTTGTGAATCCACTTGGATCTTTCTTCTCCTTTACCAAGAGTTTGTATTAAGTCCATACTCTTGCTAAAGTGGGGGCTAAATGTATCGTCAGAAAATGGAAGCACTTCCATTTAGGACTGGTTTAGCCCTCTGAGTAGGTGGTTTGGGGTCATGTTAGACATCTTCATGGGATCTCTGGCGTGGATCATGGTTTTCCCCCTATTCTAACCCTTTCCTCCACCTGCTTTCTAGCTTGTTTCTAGCACCCTAACCTGAAACCCTGAGATTCTTGACCTCAGGGTCAAGGTCGACCTTCTGGGTCAAGGTCGACCTCGACCTTGACCTAGGTCAGAGTCGACCTCAACCCTGACCATGGGTTCAGATTTCAGATTCCAAAAGTTTTCGGATGTCAGGCTTCAGAAAGTTTATTTTCCCGCTTCTGGGTCGGCTATTTCGGATTTCAGAACAGTAAACTATTAATTATATTTAATCTAGGTCCATTTCTAGGGGTTGCAATTTAAATGGAAATTTAATTCTCCTATGTCAGCCTCTCTAGAAGTTTGTGCCCTAGACTAGTATAAAAGGAAGTCTTCCTCTCTCATTTCAATCCATCTCCATCAAAGCATCAAGTGATCCATCTTTTATCATCAATCAAGTGTGAGATCCATCAATCATCTACATTCAAGCATTCGAGTTCTCCATTGAAGATCAAGGATTCAAACATTCAAGCCTTTGGAGGAATTTGGTTCAAGCATTCGAGATCATCATTCAAACCTTAGATCTATCCATCATGGTGGTGTGATCTTCCTTCAAGATCCTTTGTTCATCTTCAAGATCTATTCATTCTCCCTTCAAGGTGGATTCCAAGCATAAAATCATGGAGGTTTTGATTTATATTTGTTAGTGTTGAGTCTAATCTTTCATATCAACATACTTATTTACAATTCAAATACGATTGCATATCTATTGAATATCATAGCTTCGTTGTTAGATCTGCTTCTACTAATTGCTAGCATTCTCTATTTCAATTCCATTTTAAAGGTTGATTCCAAACCGGGGTTTGACTAAGGCAAACCCCTCATCCAAACAACAAAACCCTTTTTCTTGTAGGTACAGGTGCGAGACAACAAATTGCAATTCAGATTTGAGTACCCTTTTCAGCAAACTTTCGGGACTCGTGAATAGAATTTCCATTAGAACAGTGCAGGTCAACGTCAACTTTTAGGGGTAAGATTGTGCCCCGGGGTAAGATCTTACCACTGTTTTGGGTCAAGGTCGACCTTTCTCAAAAAGACAAAAGGTTTATGGGTTTTCTCTGTTTCTGCATTTCCAGGCCAGATTTGGTTGCAAAATTTCCCAAAATTGAATATAGACACTAGAAAACAGTGATTTCTGAATCTGCTCCTTTTCAAGATAAGTATTTATGTTTTATTAAGTTTTGTATGTCCACAACATTTTCCATCACACACAACACATAAACCCCCACACTTCAATCATAGATATAAATATATATCTTATACATATATTTTTATATCTTATAGTTTGTATAAAGAAATATTTTTAGTTATAGTGAATTAACACGTTGTAGATCAAAGTTAGAGGATTTATGTCAGTTGGTATAGATGTTACCATTAGATATCCTAGCATCATACATAAAGGAATTCTAGTAATATAGCATGCAAATCGTCAAAATGATTTAAGATTTAAAAAGACGAGACATCGATTATGCACAAATGAAGTAGGGGCTGACTAAAAATTACTTCCTAAAGCAGTTTTTGGTAACTGATCCATTTTCACCTGATAAAGAAACCAAGGGCTATCTACTTGCTATTTTAAGATCTTATAGAGTTAATTTATCAAATATTATCAACTCAAATTTATTTTCTAAAATAGAAAGATGTCTTGTTGATAGAGATTTGCAAATTTTAGATATTAAAAAAATCAAATTTCTAAATATTATCAACTCAAATTTCCTTTTTAACATACCAACAAGATGTCTCCTTCATAGAGATTTGCAAATTACAGAGATCAAAATTTTTGAAATTCCCAAAAATGGTCAACTCAAATTTCTTTTCTAACATACCAACAAACATAAGGAGATCAAAACAACACAATCACATGAAATAAAATAGTAAAATCACCCACAAATTAGCTTGTTTGAAACAGAGCATGATGAATAGAAAAAAGAATAGAGAAAGTTTGCATGGTCAACAAGTATGGTGTGAGTTTAAGAAAGTTGATCAAGAAGATGAAAAATGAATTAGCAATCCAAACATTTGAACAAATTATGTCATAAGTTTGTACTGAAGAGGAAAGCATTTGGGATGTAGGGAAAAAGGAAAGGCATGGATACATATTAAACACACTGAATGTTGTTTATAGTGTGCAGTAAAATAAAGATTTACAAGAATGGTTGTAAAAGAAACTCTTTGCATTTATTTTAAATTGATATTTCAGGTTGCACTGTTTTCCTTTTTTATCATGGTTTGGAGAACACTAATCCAAAAAAAACATTTTCAATTTCTTTTAAGAAATATTTAAAATACAATGTAGACTGTACAAAACTTATGCCAGTAAAAGGATGTGTCGAGAGTACACACAAGGCTTGTCCATTTAAATTCTTCTAATTTCTATTTTATGGTATTTCACTTACGAAGTGATGATGAAAATTT
Organism: Chamaecyparis obtusa; assembly: GCA_027943335.1. Lineage (NCBI taxonomy): Eukaryota > Viridiplantae > Streptophyta > Pinopsida > Cupressales > Cupressaceae > Chamaecyparis > Chamaecyparis obtusa. The sequence goes on from BSBK01005120.1 coordinate 167,819, forward strand.
GAGAGTAAACAAATGGGCAATTCATTTTAATTCTTCTAATTTTCATTTTCTGGTATTTCAATAGAAATTGATGATGAGGATCATTGAACCAAATACTGTTTTGTAGAGCAGATTTTTTGTATGTGAAGAAAGAACTTAGAAAGATTTTATCTTTTTCCTGAAATGTCCAAAGAAGAAAATGAGTACACAACATATAAAAAGGAACTCTGAAGAAATTAAGCATAACAAATGAGCTAAAGACTGAAAACATCCTTTTTCTCTCTATCCAAATTAGAAAGTAAGCAACAAACTCTCTTTTACTACAAGGAACAAATTGGGTGAGAGAGATATTTTCCCTTTGATTACAAAGTCATGAAACAATTTAATAGCTACTTGGGCATCCCCCGTTGACACAAACCTAACATAACCATAACCCTTGGAAGTTCTATTTTCTAAGGTGGCCACTATGAGTGATATTAGTGCTCCATGACTACAAAATATGCAATGAAGTTGTTCAATGAAGATTGAAGGATCCAAGAGAGTCATGAACAAGTCATAGCTCAAGGATATCATGGAAATTTTTTCATGGATTATGTGGCACGAAGTTATAGGCCCATATAATTGGAACATTTTCAAGAGCTCCTCCTCTATTACACTCTCCTCTAAATTCCCAACTATTATCGATATTGTATTTGAATACACTGCTATAAGTCTGTCATGCCCATAATTTAATAGGCAAAACACACCAACATTTTTTTTAAAGTTAGTAATAAATGTTTAAAGTTTATAGGTTGACTTCATGGAATGCTTGAATAACTTAAGAGTAAGCTTACGATCGTTTGAGGGGAATCATGATGATGAATTTTCGTGCTGCCAATATCTCTCACACGAATAAAGTCAGACATACAACTAGGGGTAACTAGCTTAGTCAAAACAATAAAAGGGATCATCCGTTGAAATACGATTGTATAATAATAACTTAATTAAGTATATGTTTCCTCCTTTCACTAAAGATTCTAAGCCTAGTTACATTTATTTGATTATCATAATAAAATAAATCTATAGCCATCAAGTGTTTATTAAGATGTTGATTAAAGTTAAATCTTAAAATTAAATGTAAACTTCAATAACAAAATTTCCAAAGACATCTTAATTAAATAACTTCATTGGTAATCTCATTAATTAACATTTTACTTAATTAAGAATAACTCTAAATTAATTATAGCTCCTACAATAGGATTTAAATAAATAAATTATTAATATCTGTATAATATTCCTTAAAAATAGAATTTACTCAATCGCTTATTAAGTTTTCTTAAAATCACCATTAAATAATAGAAAACATTTTCATTAGGCTAACTAATCTTAATCATGTATGTACCTAGAATGAAACTTAAATATCTTAATGCTCTCCATAATAAATTACTTGATATAAGAATATATATTATTCAAGAAAATCCTATTTATTAATACAATTGGGGACCAATGTGGAAATTTAGTCACACACATGTAGGGATAATGTGGAAGATTAGTCTTAGATACACATGAACACCAACACATACCCATACTGAAACACCATCTCCATATCCCTCTCCCTCACCTTCACTTGTACCAAAAACACCCCCCCTCCCCCCTCTCTCTCTCTCCCTCTCCCTCTCCCCTTTATTAACACATACATGCACACACTCATGCACAAATGAATATACACACAAATACATGCACACACACACACACACATGTAGAGACACACAAATAACCACACACACACACACAAACATAGATACACACAAATACACAACACCCACATACACACATAGACATACATGAAGACACACACATATACACACACAACCACATATACCTATGCAGACAACATGGTGAGATACACACACAAACACCCACACACATACATGTCCATGCACACACAAGTAGAAATTCATATAAATGTCCATGCCCACACACATGCCCATGCTCACACCAACACCCACACACATAGACATGCATGTAGAGACACACATAAACTCATAGATACATACACAAAGAAACAAACTAACACACAGACATACATTTAGAGACACACACATAAACACATAGATACATACACAAAGAAACAAACTGATACATATACAGACATGCATAGACATATAGGAACTCTCTCTCTCTCTCTCTCTCTCTCTCTCTCTCTCTCTCTCTCTCTCTCTCTCTCTCTCTCTCTCTCTCCCCCCACTCTCTTTCCCTTTTCCTCTCTCCTCCCCCTCCCCCTCCCCTCTCCCTCTCCTGCTCCAACTCTCACTCTTCCCTCCCCCCTCTCTCTCTCTACCTCCCCACTCTCCCATCCCCCTCCCCCTCCTCCTGTCTCTTTCTATATTTCTCTTTATCCATGCTTTCCCTCTCTCGCTCTCCACCTACCCCCACTCTCGCCCTCTCCCTCTCCCTCTCCACCTCCCCCCCACTATCACCCTCACCCTCTCCTCTCTCTCTCTCTCTCTCTCCCCTTGCTCTCCCTCTCTACCATCACTCCCCCACTACCACCCTCTCTCCCACTCTCCCTCTCCACCTCCCCCTCACTCTCTCACTCTCCCCCTCCTCCCTCTCTCTCTCTACCTCCCCTCTCCTCTCCCCCTCCCCCACTCTCTTTCCCTCTTCCTCTTTCCCTTGCCCTCTCCCTCGCCCTCTCCCCCTTCCCCTCTCTCTTCTTCTCTACCCTCACTCTCCCTCTCCCTCTCCACCTCCCCCCACTCTCTCTCCCTCTCCCTCTGCCCCCCACTCTCACCCTCACCCTCTCCTCTTCCCCCTCCTCCCTCTC